>JAECYV010000066.1:16986-32075 GCA_023014305.1 Lepiota subincarnata
ACTTGACTAGGGCAGCCAGCAGCACCACACCATGTCGAACTTTTCTGGTTCCTCAAACTTTGTCATCACCGGTGGTAACTTTGGCACCATCGAAGGCAGCGTCAACCATATCACCTACGGCGCCGGCATCACCCCAGTCCCACCCAATCACATCTGGCCATCATCGCCAGCTCAGATTGCCCCGGCAGCGTCGTCTACTGCGCCGTCGACGACCTCTTCTACACCTCCAAGCTCGCAGACAGCCTCTCCARCCTCGGACACAGCGTCCTTGGCATCATCTCACGATACGTCCTATGTCACTGCTCCCTCCACCCAGTCGAGGCAAGATACCTCCTCAGCCGCTACCTCCCCTCGTCCGCAATCACACATCCCACCCGCCTCGACATCCCTCTCCTCCATCTCTCTCGACCTACAACAACTCCCCACTACCCCAAACCCCACCTCCACGTCTCTATACAACACCCCCAACTCCCGCCCCTCCGACAACAGACCCAACCACTACAACCCCGGAGACCTTACCTCTCCACTTAACACGCCCAAGCCTCACTTTTCCGACGAATGGCACAACCAATCTCTTGGCTACTCCCACCGCAGAGGCCAAAGTCTGCCTTCCCAATCAGATCATGTCCCGCCAGTGCCCCCGCCCGCACCACCAATATCGGCAAACACGAGTACTATTGCCAATCAAGGTACTCCTCCACAGGCTAACTGTCTCCTCCGTGTCATAAACAACACTCCAACCCCCAACCCCGTCTCGCGGTCCACCCTCCCGCTACTACCGCCCCCACCTCCACCACCCTCGATACCATATCACAGTCGACCGGGCAGGTCCGAATCATCACCAGACCCCGAATTCGACCCCTCTGCCGAATACGCTCGTCTCCAAAGTCAATGGTCAACAAGAGACTACCCAACCTCCCTCAATCCAAGTGCCTCCCCCATCCACCCCGGCACCAACAGCAACTACATCCCCGGCGCGGAGAATAACCGAGATTACGATACCCATACCCAATACCCTCGCACACCTACCAACGATCTCGGCCTCTACACCACTCCATCCCAGCCCAACATACCCCCTGTCTCCACTCTCCCCCGCTCGTTCAGTCCCTCTGGACCAAGCACCACCAACACTGGGACAATCCATCCGCCACTGCCCCCACCACCTCCGCCGCCCAGCTACGCCCACCGCCACGGTGCACCCTGGTCACCAGGAGCCATCAACACCTGGTCCAACGATATCACTCAATCCCACGAACCACCGCCACAACAATACTTGTCCCCCCAGAATATGATGTCCCTTAGGCAGAACAATGTGATCGACACCGCTCAGCAGCGAGGCGTCTACGGCTATGCCTCCGGCTCTGGTCCAGCACTGCCACTTCCTGGCAATAACGCCGGTACCGGTATTGGCATGTCATCGTCTTCGTATACCACCGCCACTGGTGCTGCGCCTCTTGCCCCTCGCGACGACTCTCCCCCTCCCTTGTCCCTCGGCCATAGTCAACATCATGGTGGTACCCCGCCTTATGCGCACATTTCACCGTTTATGCCGCAACCACCGAGTGTGCAGGTGTATACGCAGTATTCTTCTTCTTCTCAGTCTATGCCTCTTCAAGCTCCAGGTTCGCCCTTTGTGTTGAATACGGCGGCGGGGATGGTGAGGAGGGATAGGATGGAGATGAGGGAGCCTGGATTTCATGTTCCTCAGTATTTGTTTTGAAGCGTGGTGTTTTTTCTTTTTATTGATTTTAATTGGTATGTTTTTTATCGATATGATAGATACCCATTGTATTTTGTTCGTAAAAGGGGCCCAGGCTGGATTGACTGGTGCCGTTTGCATTTGATTCATTGATTGTTGGATAATGTGCATTTTTACATATACATACCTTTTTTGTTTTCTTACCTCCGGTCTTTTTTTCATGAGTGGTGTCGTAGAACTGTGATAGCCAATATTGACGGGCGTTGACTCGAGATACCCATATTGCCGCTCCCACTAGAGACCTGTCAAATTCGGTCCTTTGTACAGAGGGTACAACAGATTAGTCATAAGGAGCAAATTCATTAGTAAACTCGGTACCTGTGACAGAATTTAGAAAAGAATCTGCGATAATAACAACTTTGGTTCATGTCACAGATGAAATTAAAAGATTCTGAATCTGTGATTGTGACCGAATCGCAAACCGTATTGACATGACCATTCGGTCCCAAGAAAAGATTCTGAATCCTGTATTATCATCTGTAACATGAACAGATTCTATTATTGATACTGATTTTAATCTAAATTATGTCATGGATATCAAGTGTACAACAGAATTTGCTTCTTATTACTAATCTGGTGTACCCTCGGTACCAGGGATCGAATCTAACAGGTCTCTAGTGTATATTGTAAACGCTCGTACACAAATTGATTCTTTACAGAGGGGCGTTTACTGCCTTGTGGTGGTGCCTCGATGTTTCATCTGTCAGTTGCAAGGGTGGAATGCTACAGCTTTTCTCCCTTTGTTTGCTACCATGTCAGGAGGGATCCTCTCAGCTGCTCACGACGTTGCCATCCATAACCCCAACTTCATTGACCAGTCAACCAATGTTGTCAACAATGTCAACACCGGGATAAGCAACGGCGGGTGTTTCTCTCACACAACTTTCACCCGCAATTTCTAGCCCACCTGCAGATCTCCAAATCCTCCTCGATGCATCCGTGCCAGGTGCCTTGCACGACTCCCCCGCTCGTTATCCCCCTGCCGTATGTCACCCTGGAACCCGTAGAGAATACATTTACAAGATCACCGGTTGGGCTCTCAATAGCGAAAATCGCACCGGCCAGATCCTCTGGATGCAAGGCCCTGCTGGCGTCGGCAAGTCTGCGATTGCACAGTCCTGCTGCAGAGGCCTTGAGGCAAAAGCTCGCCGCTACTTTCTTTTTCTCTCAGCCCAACTCGAGGGACAAACCTAACCACCTCTTCACCACCATCTCCTATCAGCTTGCAACGAAGAGCAAGTCATGTCGACAAATCCTTGTATCCACGCTACATAATGATCCAACGCTTGTGACCAAATCAATCAGGCAGCAGTTCCACGACCTGATCGTCACTCCACTTCAGGAACTCAAGGCACGGGGCGAAGATTTTGGCGAGCGGGTCATTATCGTTGATGGGTTAGATGAATGTGACGGCGCTGATGCTCAGTGCGACATCATTGACCTCGTTATCTCGTCAGTTCAAGCCCGATCGACACCTTTCCTATGGATATTCTTCAGCCGCCCCGAGCCACGCATCGTTGCATCCTTCGAGTCCGACAATGTGCTTTCCCTGGAGCTCCCTATCTCTCGTGCCATCGATGCCGAGATCATGCTATATCTGACGGACGAGTTGGAGAATGTCCGAAAACGGAATGGCCTATCGCCCTCGTGGCTCTCTGAGGAAGAGATCTGGACGATCGTTGAACTCGTTGCGGGATTGTTCATCTACGCTGCGACGGTGGTTCGTTTTATCGGTGATAGGGACTCGTCCGGACCTGAAGACCAGTTACGTGCGGTGCTTGCCCTCGCAACGCGATCGGCCGAGAACCACTCGAATCATCCTCTCTCTAAGCTGGATGCGTTCTACACTTTAATCATGCAAGGAGTCCCACCAAAGTTACTCATGACTGTACGGAAAATCCTTTTGGCAACCACGTTTCCCGATGGGGGGTATGCGCCTGACAACGCCAATCTATTCAGCCTATCGGAGTCCCAATTTCGGAGCGCTTGTCGCACCCTTCACTCCGTTCTGAGGCTAGATGATGATGATATACTGCAGTTTTACCACGCATCATTTATGGAGTTTTTGGAAGATCCGAACAGGTCGGGAATGTTTTGCATTAAATCGGATTGTGCTGTTGCATTATGGAATGATTTGTTGGAGAAGCTTAACAAAGTACATGCTCGTGGCATCGATGGTGAGTAGCCTCCTAACACTATGTGACAATTGAGCCTCATTTTGGTTAAGCCCATGAGCAGGGGGATATACTAGTCACTTGGCCAAACCCCCATACATCTCCGTATCGTGGTGCCCTTGTAATATTTTTTACACTCTCTCAATCAATCCCACTAGATCCTCGAATGGCTACTGCCCTAACCAAGTTTAAATATAGGATGATTCCCGTTGTATGTTCAGACACAAGACCTCTCTTGTCAACGTTCAGTGCGGACGCCTTTTTCAACAATGTATCTGCTCCCTTCCCTCCAATGTTATCCTTAATGTGACGTGTTTTGCAGGTTCCCAAAGATTTCCGCCACAACATCATATCGACCTTTCCCCGACTCTTGTCGCCTTTTGTTCAAGCAGTAAAGCCGCCCCTTGTGCAGGAGAGTGAACCATACATTTTGGGCAATGGGAAGGACAGGGCTCTCTGCTGGCAAGACGATATAAGAATTATAATTATTAGTAGCTACCCCACGATCTGGAGCCTGGTCTTCAAATTTCTCAAAAGCAAGATCAAGGTGTGTGCCATGTGCGACGGCTTTGCTGAAACCAACACCTATATACCCACAGTGATCATATACATGTGCCCTTTGAGAATCAGTGGCCTCGCCTCTATTTTCTAGGAAGATATATCAATTTCGATCTGCGTTAGTTGCCGCTCAAAAGCTCCTCCACTCATGTGTATAGACAACATCATACCCGTACCCATATTTAAGCTTCCTGTGCTTTTATCATTATGCAAAATGTCGTAGAGGGACAGGCGGTGTGACTATGATCACCAAGCAGTATCGGCTGCTAGCTAGCCTCCACCCACCGTTTTACACACTTCCTCCTTCCCCGTTTTCTCGGCTAGCCTGATATGTTAAGGAGTCCTTTCCGCCACTCGTTCAGGCCCGCTACACCCGTTAATTGAATGACCATCCTTCCGGCTTTTCAGGGCCTTATCACGGGCTTTTGGTATGATATTTGCTCAAAGCTTACCTGCTGCATTGGCATGCCCTTCATCTGTTGGTATGCCCTCTGAATTGGCTGGCTTCATCATTTCCTTGCTTCTATGCTTTCCGCTATCCCCGTGATTCCTGTCGTGTTTCACCAGCCTCTTTTGGTTTGACGCTGGTTGCTGCTTCCCCGGCATAAACAGAAGTTTGATTGTTTAAACGAACCACTTGGTTTTTTTGAGGCCGGTTGCTTTGTTCGTACAGTACTGGGCCTGGGACAGCTACTTGGCCGTTTCCTCGCTCCTCATGCCAATCCGTAGATATTGCTGGATGGAAACAGGCTCAGCAGCCCATCATCAAAGTCGGCGACAAGTTGGGAAAGCCGTCCATCCGACTTCGGACCTAAGTCGGCGACCTGCACACCACTGCGGAATGCCACAGCTTTCACCCTTTCCTCTGCTACCATGTCAGGAGGGGTCCTCTCAGAAGCTCACAACTTCACCATCGATCACTCTAACATCACCGACCAGTCGACCAGAATTGTCAACAATGTCAGCACCGGCATAAGCAATGGTAGGTGGCCTCTCGCCAACCCCCGCAATGATTTCTAAGTCGCTGGGCAGATCTCCAAATCCTCGTCAATGCATCTGTACCAGGTGCCTTGCACGATGCCTCCGCTCGTTATCCTCTCTCCGTGTGCCACCCTGGAACCCGTAGAGAATACATCGACAAGATCACTGGTTGGGCTCTCAATAGCGAAAATCGCACTGGCCAGATCCTCTGGATGCAAGGTCCTGCTGGCGTTGGCAAGTCAACAGTTGCACAGTCCTGTGCAGAGGCCATGAGGAACAAGCTTGCCGCTACTTTCTTCTTCTCTCGACCCAATTCGAGAGACAAACCCAACCACTTCTTCACCACCATCTCCTTTCAGCTTGCAACGAAGAGCAAGCTGTGTCGAAAGATCCTTGAATCCATGCTCCACGACGATCCGACCCTCGTTACAAAGTCAATAAGGCAGCAATTCCACGACTTAATCGTTACTCCACTTCAGGAACTTAAGGCACGAGGCGAAGATTTTGGCGAGCGTGTCATCATCGTCGATGGGTTAGATGAATGCGATGGCGCTGATGCTCAGTGCGACATTATTGATCTCGTTATCTCGTCAGTCCAAGCCCGATCGACACCTTTCCTATGGATATTCTTCAGCCGCCCCGAGCCACACATTGCTGCATCCTTCGAGTCTGACGATGTGCTACCCCTGGAGCTCCCTGTGTCTCGTGCCATAGATGCCGAGATCATATTATATCTGACGGACGAGTTGGAGAATGTCCGAAAACGGAATGGCCTATCGCCCTCGTGGCTCTCTGAGGAAGAGATCTGGACGATCGTTGAACTCGTTGCGGGATTGTTCATCTACGCTGCGACGGTGGTTCGTTTTATCGGTGATAGGGACTCGTCCGGACCTGAAGACCAGTTACGTGCGGTGCTTGCCCTCGCAACGCGATCGGCCGAGAACCACTCGAATCATCCTCTCTCTAAGCTGGATGCGTTTTACACTTTAATCATGCAAGGAGTGCCACCAAGGCTACTCATGACGGTACGGAAAATCTTATTGGCAACCACGTTGGGTGGCTATGGAACGTGCGCGGTTGCAAATGCCAATCTACTCAGTCTATCAGAATCCCAATTTCGGAGCACTTGTCGCACCCTTCACTCCGTTCTGAGACTAGATGATCATGATTTCCTGAAGTTCTACCACGCATCATTTATCGAGTTTTTGGAAGATCCGAACAGGTCGGGAGTGTTTTGCATTAGATCGGATTGTGCGGTTACATTATGGAGTGATTTGTTGGAGAAGCTTAACAGAGTACATGCCTGTGGCATCGATCGTGAGTAGCCTCACCAACACTATGTGACAATTGAGCCTTATTTTTGTTAAGACCGTGAACAGGAGGATGTACTAGTCACTTGGTCCGGACGCAATACTAATACATATTCCGATGCCCTTGTAGCATTTTTTGAGCTCTCTCAATCCATCCCACTAGATCCTCGAATGGCTACTGCCCTAACCAAGTTTAAATATGGGATGATTCCTGTTGTATATTCGGACGCAAGATTTCTCTCGTCAATGTTCAGTGCGGACACCTTTTTCAACAATGTATCTGCTCCCTTCCCTTTGATATTATCTGTAATATGACGTGTTTTGCAGATTCCCGAAGATTTTCGCCATGATATCATATCTCCCTTACCCCGATTCTTGTTGCCTCTTGTTCGAGCAGTGAAGCCGCCCGGCGCACAGTGGAGTCGACCATACGTTCTGGGCAATGGGAAGGACAGGGCTCTCTGCTGGAGACACAATGATATATTTACAATTATTAGTGGATATCCCGACCACTGGAGCCTGATCATCAACTTTCTAAGAAGCAAGATTATGGTGTGTGCTGTGTGTGACGGCTTTGCTAGAACTAACACCTATATAACCACAGTGATCGTATACAAATACCCCTTGTCACTGAGTGGTCTCGCCCCTATTTTCCAGAAAGATATTTCAATTTTGATCTTTGGTACTTATCACTCAAAAGCTCTTCCGCTCATATGTATAGACAACATCATACCCCTTACTCGTGTTTAAGCTTCCCGTGCTTTCATCGCCATGCAAAATGTGAGGAACAGGGGGTGCGACTCTGAACACCAAGCAGTATCAGCTGCTAGCTAGCCTCCACCTACCTCTTTGCACACTTCTTCCTTCCCCGTTGTCTCGGCTAACCCGACGCGTTAAGGAGTCCTTTCCGCCACTCATTGAGGCTCACTACATGCGTTAATTGAAGACCTCCTTCCGGCTTTTCAGGGCCGTATTACAGTCTTTTGGTATGATCTTTGCTCAAAGCTTACCTGCTGCCTTGGCACGCCCTTCATCCATTGGTATGCCCTCTTAATTGACTGGCTCCATCATTCCCTTACTTCTATGCTTTCCACTATCCCCGTGATTCCCGTCGTGTTTCACCAGTCTCTTCTGATCTAAAGCTGGTTGCTGCCTCCTCGGCATGAACAGAATTTTGATTGTTTAGACGAACCACTTGGTTGCTCTTGGCGGGTTCTGGGGAACATGAATCGACCTTGTGGTCATGGGTACCAACCAAAAATGACGGTCTTTCTGGCCCCTTTTCTTCTGTAATAAATCTGCGCATTCCCTGTCAAGCTGTATTGGAATTCATAGTGATGTCACGCCTTATTTACTTACTGCNAATGAGGAGTAGAATAGTGAACGGATAAATGACTTGTGTAATTTAAAATGGAAAGAGTGTTAAAGGAAACTCGAAAACAGTGAATGGGGGAGTGAAGGGGATGTCTGGGGAACRCTTTGACCGTTCTAGATGTTCCAGAAGTTCAAGCGTTTGAAGGGAGGAAGGTAGATCATGCTGGAGGGTGTGGAAGGACCGGATAAAATTGTGGGGGCTGGGGGCGAGGTTGGGGAGGCACCAGAGGACTTGGGGTGTCCCCTTACACATGAGGTGTACATGCATAGGCCATGAGTTATGGGTTTTTACAAGTTGTACGATAATGTCCTTCTGATATCAGTTTCTGATATGTATCTAATTATAGTCCTTCTGATGCTTCTAGCGTGTATTCTGATAACATACTGCCTCCGGTGGGAGCTGAGTTGCATGGGGGCATTGAAAATGCTGATGCTGAAGGTTTTTATTATCTGGGAGGTGTTAATGGCAGCCATGGCCTGGGTAAGGTCTACTATTTATTCTTCCTCCGTAAAAACTAACACAATATCCTAAATATCCTACAGATGCTGAAAATACGAGACAACTAGATGAAATGGAAGAAGGGGATAACGAATTCGAGGTCCTCGAGGCAACGTTCTCAGACGAGGAGCCAATCAACGAGGACAATCAGGATGATTGGTGATTTGTGGAAGCTGTTACATCGACACTACACGCTTTCGTAAATCTGCCTTTTGACATTTGAATATGTATTATGATACTGAGAACCCTGAGATTGTATCTAATACATTGACGATGATCTACCCTTACGCGCGAAGGCACCAGCAAGGGAACGGCCATCATTGTTTGGATGGGCGTCCCGAAGCTTGGTGCTCTTGCTTTCCATAAGGAACCACTCGAATCATCCTCTCTCTGAGCTGGATGTGTTTTACACTTTAATCATGCAAGGAGTGCCACCAAAGTTACTCATGACGATACGGAAAATCCTATTGGCAGCCATGTTTGGTCGTGGACATTACGCACCTTAAAGCGCCAATCTAGTCAGTGTATCAGAGTCCCAATTTCGGAGCGCTTGTCGCACCCTTCACTCCGTTCTGAGACTAGATGATCACGATTTCCTGAAGTTCTACCACGCATCATTTATCGAGTTTTGGAAGATCCGAACAGGTCAGGAATATCTTGCATTAGATCGGATTGTGCTGTTGCATTATGGAATGATTTGTTGGAGAAGCTTAACAAAGTACATTGTAAGGATCGGACACGCGCTGGCTGCAGAGCACCCGACGCTCATCCTCCCCTCACTACTCCGGATACTCGATGACGACGCAATTCCCGCCCCCACCATTTCAAATTCACCCCCGCATGAGCCGCGGATCACCCAGTGCACACCAGCTCTGCATATCGGACCGCAGCGTCCCACAAAAAGGGCCAACTCGAACGCCCACTATTTCCCTGTATGTACTCACTTTCTCTTTTCTTTTCTCGCCGTTTCTNCCACTCCCGTCCCCCCTGGCTGCCCTTTCTCAACGATGACACAAGCCTTTAGGGTACGATAGCAAATGTCAGCCGGTGTGACATATAATAAGACATTGATGGCACGTAATTCTCACATCCATTCTTTCAACGTGTCAGCTGTTAAGTGGCTAGTATTGTTTTATTCACTTTTAATTTGTTTTTGAGGCCGGTTGCTTTGTTCGTACGGTGCTGGGCCTGGAACAGCTACTTGGCTGTTTCCTCACTCCTCATGCCGATCCGTCGATATTGCTGGATGGAAACAAGCTCAGAGAGCTCACGGAAGGGGGAAGGTGTGGGGGAGATTTGCTGCTGCACGTGCAGAACTTGGGAAGATTGCGGAGGTGAGTCTGGAGAAGATGCGGGGTCTAGTGGTGATTGCAGTGACATGAAAGGGAAGAGAGGGAATGCAATCTGAATGGCGGGTCTGAAAGGCAGCATGCTGGAAGTAGACAAGAGCACTTCCACTAGATTGATTTTTTACGTCGTATCTTTTAGCCTTATCCTCATCGATTGTTGATTTTCACGGTGATGGTGAAAGAGCCAACGCTACAGAGAACATCGCATTTGCAGTATCTCGCAAGAAATATGGTCCAAGGTTTTCTGCCCGGTAGGTGGGAGGCCAGACCGCAGGAGTCTTCCCAAGCGACTTGAATAATCCAACTCTAGGGGAGAGTCCTTATTTGGGGGGGAGGTAACATATTATAGTTGCACTTTGGCGGGGGCTTTGCTTCATCACGCCCGCTCCGTCCCCAATCACAACTGGCCATCTGTAGCTGGGGCATCACGCCTCGACCTTCACTTCGTCTCCAAACTCTCAAACAGCTTCTCCAGCCTCGAGTGCAGCTTCCTTGGCATCATCTCACGATACATCCTACGCCACTGCTCCCTCCACCCAGTCGAGGCAAGATACCTCCTCAGCCGTTACCTCCCCTCGTCCAATATCACACATCCCACCCGCCTCAACAACCCTCTTCTCCATCTCTCTCGACCTACAGCAGCTCCCAACCACCTCAAACCCACTTCCACATCTCTATACAACACCCCCAACTTCCGCCCTTCCGACAACAGACCCAACTACTACTCCCCCGCAGACCTTACCTCTCCACTTGACACACNCACACCTACCCATTAAGCTCGAGTTTCGCGACCGCAACGTCGCCGGGCTATTTGATGAGCCATTCAACTGGCTCCTTCCTTTTCTCTTCTTTTTTTGTTTCTATATCTTCGCTTTTGTTCTAGTCTACACCACGTAGCTACTTTAAATAGGGCTTGTAAGTGTAGTACCAGGGCAGTGAACACGACGCGAAGATTCACCACCCCCCAGTTTCATTCCTCAGTATCGTTTCGAAGTCTACTACTCATTCTAAAAACCTTTGGATCAAGACCCGCCACGACTAGCAGTAGCAGTCGTATCTCGCACCCCTCTCGATCACACATCACAATACCTCACTTTAACATGCTCGTGGCATCGATGGTGAGTAGCCTCACTCACACTATGTGACAACTTAGCCTCATTTTGGTTAAGCACGGGAGCAGGAGGATATACTAGTCACTTGGCCCATCGGCGGTCACCTAGCATATTGCGATGTCCTTGCAACATTTTTTGAGCCCTCTCAATCCATCCCACTAGATCCTCGAATGGCTACTGCCCTAGCCAAGTTTCAATATGGGATGGTTCCTGTTGTATATCCATTCAACATAAGTTTTTACCAGTCGCAGCTCAGTCCGGACACCTTTTTCAACAATGTATCTGCTCCCTTCCCATTCATATTATCTGTAATATGACATGTTTTGCAGGTTCCCAAAGATTTCCGCCACAACATCATATCTCCCTTCCCCCGACTCTTGTCACCTCTTGTTCGAGCAGTGAAGCCGCCCGGCGCAGAGTGGAGTCGACCATACGTTCTGGGCAATGGGAAGGACAGGGCTCTCTGCTGGAAAGACGATGGTGACTTTACAGCTATTAGTAAATATCCCAAGTTCTGGGGCCTGGTCTTCAAATTTCTTAAAAGCAAGGTTATGGTATGTGTGAAGTGTGATGATTTTGCTAAAATTGACATTGATATACCCACAGTGATTACATCGATTTGTACCTTGAGAATCTACAGCCTGAACACCATTTTCTAAAATGTCACTGCTCTCTCCACCGCGAGCGACTCCCAGCCGAGGCAAGGCGCATCTGCCCTTGTCGCCTCCCCTTCGTCCACCGAAACACATCCCGCACGCTTCAACCACCCTCTCCTCCACCTCTCTCGATTCACAGTAACCCCCCACTCCGAACCCCACTTTCACATCTCTATACAACACCCCCAACTCCCGCCCTTCCGACCGCAGCCCAACCACTTCCCTGTAAGCCCCACGTTTACCTCGCGATCAGGCAATGTCCCACCAGCAACCCCACTTGCATCATCGATGTCGATAAACACTAGTACTATTGTCAATCAAGGCACTCCTCTACAGGCCAACCGTCTCCTCTGCGTCATGAACAACACTCTGGCCCCCAACCCCGTCTCACGTTCTACCTTTGCACTACTACCGCCTCCACATCTACCACCCACGATATCATACCATACCCGACTTGGCGGGTCCTAGCCACCACCAGAACTCGAATCTGGCTATCCCACCTCCCCCAATCAAAATGTTTCCCCCGTGCACCACCACCAACAACAGCTACAACACAGGCGCTGAGAACAACCAAGGCCACGATACCCACACACAATACCCCCACACACCTACCAACGATCTCGGGGCTCTACACAACCTCATCCCAGCTCAACAACCCCGCCGCTGCCCAGCTACATCCATAACCACGGTGCACCCGGGACAGCAGAAACCATCACCACCTAGTCCAATAATAACATTCAATCTCACCAACCGCGCCAGCGACGCCTATCTCCCCGGGATGTGATGTCTGTTAGGTAGAACAACGTCATTATATAGGTATTTGCACTGAGCAGGGCGACTCCTACTCAATGTGCTTCTGAAGTATTATGCTGGGCGTAAATATCCACTAGTGAGTATGATTATGGACGGTGTCAATACTTGCTCAATTTTGTCACAAACACGGCTACTTCAAAACACCTCCACGTTCTTTGCACCATTGGATCTTCAGATCCCATTACGATGGTCTGCATACTTTAATCCTAGGTTTTCGTCTGATGCCATTTCGTTCTGCATAGAAATGCTTATTTGAGCGAACGAACGCCATTCGTAAACTCTCGCATCTTGATTTCACCGGATGGAAAACTTGGCCGGCCCGGGGAGGGGGGAACGTGTGGTGGGGTTTGCCGCTGCATGTGCAGGGCTTGAGAGAGATTGCAGAAGTAAGTCAGGAGAAGGGCCAGGGTCCAGTGGTGATCGCAGTGATGCGAAGGGGAAGGAAGGGGATAAACTCTGAAAGAAGGAGGGTGAAATGAGGAGGTTGGAGGTCGAATGGCAAGAGTTCTCCCGATGGGACTTGGGGCCGGACGCGGGTTCGAAGCTGGGGATGATGGCAAAACTGCTATGAGTAGCTTGAGTTATCCAACTCTGGGGGAGATCTCATGTTCGACGGTGAGGGGTGGCAACCGTTACTGTACTGTACTTACTTGTGTTCTATCCCACCCAATCACAACTGGCCATCCACAGCTAGGGTATCACGTGGTCGACCTCCTGTACGCCTCCAGTTTCCCCAATCTCGAGTGCAGTCCCCTATCTATCCTCAGCGCTCATCCTCTGATGATCTGCATGCTCATTTTGGAGTGTGTACTTGGATCAGGAAAAGGGAACAACAAATTTGTGGTGTTAATGTGGCAGTTACATTGAGTAACATTGGAGAGGGTGGGTGGGGAAGAAAAAGAAAGTAGAAGGGCTTGATGGAGCGTGGAGGGAGCAAGGGAGGCTCTCAGATTAGGAAGATGGGGCAGGACGAAAACCAGGAGACGGCACAAGGGCACGCCCGTGACAGTCATGCTGTGGTGCAAGAACTCTCACCTGGCTCGTGCCGAGCCAGGGTCCAGCACTTCTTTGGAGATGGGCGTTGACCACCACGTGGTGATGCTGCGATCTTGCCTGTCAGTCGCAGGGTTGGGGTGCTACAGCTTTTTGCCCTTTGTTTGCTACCATGTCGGAAGGGATCCTCTCAGCTGCTCACGACTTTGCCATCCATAACTCCAATTTCATTGACCAGTCAACCAGCGTTGTTGTGAACAATGTCAACACCGGGATAAGCAACGGCGGGTGTCTCTCACCCAACTCCCACCCGCAATCTCTAACCCACTTGCAGATCTCCAAATCCTCCTCGATGCATCTGTACCAGGTGCCTTGCACGATTCCTCCGCTCGTTATCCCCCTGCCATGTGCCACCCTGGAACCCGTAGAGAACACATTCACAAGATCACTAGTTGGGCTCTCAATAGCAAAAATTGCACCGGTCAGATCCTCTGGATGTGCGGCCCCGCTGGCGTTGGTAAGTCAGCAGTTGCACAATCCTGCGCAGAGGCCTTGAGGCACAACCTCGCCGCTACTTTCTTCTTCTCTCGACCCAACTCGAGGGACAAACCCAACCACTTCTTCACCACCATCTCCTATCAGCTTGCAACAAAAAGCAAGTCATGTCGACAAATTCTTGTATCCATGCTACATGATGACCCAACCCTCGTGACCAAATCAATCAGGCAGCAGTTCCACGACTTAATTGTTGCTCCACTTCAGGAACTTAAGGCACGGGGTGAAGATTTTGGCGAGCGGGTTATCATTGTTGATGGATTAGATGAATGTGATGGCGCTGATGCTCAGTGCGACATTATTAACCTTGTTATCTCGTCAGTCCAAGCCCGATCGACACCTTTCCTGTGGATATTCTTCAGTCGCCCCGAGTCACACATCGTTGCATCCTTCGAATCTGACAACGTACTACCCCTGGAGCTCCCTGTGTCTCGTGCCATCGATACCGAGATCATGCTATATCTGACGGACGAATTGGAGAAGGTCCGAAAACGGAATGGTCTATCACACTCGTGGCTCTCTGAGGAAGACATCTGGACGATCGTTGAACTTGCTGCGGGGTTGTTTATCTACGCTGCGACGGTGGTTCGTTTTATCAGTGATCAGGACTCATCTGGACCTGAAGATCAGTTACGTGCGGTGCTTGCCCTCACAACGCGATCAGCCAAGAACCACTCAAATCATCCTCTCTCTAAGCTGGATGCGTTTTATACTTTAATCATGCAGGGAGTCCCACCAAAGTTACTCATGACGATACGGAAAATCCTATTGGCAACCACGTTTCATCATGGAAGGTACGCGCCTGTAAGCGCCAATCTACTCAGTCTATCAAAGCCCCAATTTCGGAGCGCTTGTCGCACCCTTCACTCCGTGCTGAGGCTCGATGATGATGATGAGCTGCGGTTCTACCACGCATCATTTATGGAGTTTTTAGAAGATCCAAATAGGTCAGGAAT
>JAECYV010000066.1:40609-80547 GCA_023014305.1 Lepiota subincarnata
GTGCAGAGCTTGGGGGAGATGTCATGTTCAACGGTGGGGGGTGGCAACCATTACTGTACCGTACTTACTTGTGTTCTGTCCCACCCAATCACAACTGGCGTCACCCACGGCTAGGGCATCACGTGGTCGACCTCCTCTACGTCGCCAGTCTCTCCGACAGCTTCCCCAACATTGAGCGCAGCCTCCTTCGTATCCTGTCACGATGCTGGCTACGTCACTGCTCTCTCCACCCAGTCGAGGCAAGATCCATCCTCAGCCATTACCTCGCCTCGTCCGCAATCACACATCCCACCCACTTCAGCAACCCCCTCCCTCATCTCTGTCGACCTACAGCAACTCCCCACCGCTCCAAACCCTATTTCCATATGACAATGCAACACTTCCAACTCCTACTCTTCCGATAACGGGATGCAACCACTCCCCCCGCAGAGGGCAAAGTCTGCTCTCGTAATCGGACTATGTCCCGCCGGTACCCCCACCCGCCCGCCCCGCCAATATCGGCAAACACGAGTACTATTGATACTCCTCTACAGGCTAACGGTCTCCTCCATGTCATGAACAACACTCCAACCCCAACCCTGCCTCACGGTCCATCCTCCCGCTACTACCGCCCTCGCTACCATATCACAGCCGACCGGGCGGGTCTGAACCACCACCAGACCCCGAATTAGACCCCTCTGCCGAATATGCATGTCTCCAAAGCCAGTGGTCGGCAAGAGACTATCCAACCTCCCTCAATCCAAGTGGTCCCCCCCCGTCCACCCAGGCACCAACAGCAACTACAAGGCTGGCGCGGAGAATAGCGGAGACTACGATACCCATACGCAATACCCTCGCTCACCCGCTAATGATCTCGGCCTCTACACGGCTCCAACATCCCCCCTGTCTCCAAACTCCCTCGCTCATTCAGCCCCTCTGGCCCAAACGCTACCACCGCCGCCACCAACACTGGGAAAAACCATCCACTACCGCTCCGACCACCTCCGCCACCCAGCTACACCCACCGCCACGGTGCACCCTGGACACCAGGAGCCATCAACACCTGGTCCAACGATATCACCCAATCCCACGAACCAACGCCACAACAATATTTTTCTTCCAGAATATGATGTCCGTTAGGCAGAGCAATGTGGTTGAAACCGCTCATCAGCGAGGCGCTTACGGCTATGCCTCTGGCTCTGGGCCAGCACTGCCACTTTCTGATAATAACACGGGTACCGGTATGGGCCTGTCATCGTCTTCGTATACACTGCCACTGGCGCTGCGCCTCTCGCCCCTCGCGACAAGTCTCCCCCTCCCTTGTCCCTCGGCCATASTCAAAATCACGGTGGTACCCCGCCCTATGTGCACATTTCACCGTTTATGCTGCAACCACCGAGTGTGCAGGTGTATACGCAGTATTCTTCGACTTCTCACTCTATGCCTCTTCAAGCTCCAGGTTTGCCGTTTGTGTTGAATACAGCGGCAGCGGGGATGAGGAGGGATAGGATGGAGATGAGGGAGCCTGGGTTKCATATTCCTCAGTATCTGTTTTGAAGCGTGATGTTTGGTGGTGACGGTGAGGTTTTTCTCCTTATTGATTTTRATTGGTATGTTTTTGTCGATACGTATTGATTATGATAGATACCCATTGTATTTTGTTCGTAAAAGGGGCCCAGGCTGGATTGACTGGTGCCGTTTGTATTGATTCATTGATTGTTGGATAATGTGCATTTTACATATACACACCTTTTTTTTTTTTTTTTTTACCTCCAGTCTTTTTTTCATGAATGGTGTCGTAGAACTGTGATGGCCAATATTAATGAGTGATGACTCGAGATACCCATATTGGCGCTCCATTGTGAACGCCCATACATAAATTTATTCTTTGCAGAGGGCGGTTACTGCCACGTGGTGGTGCTTCGATCTCTCATCTGTCAGTTGCAAGGGTGGGATGCTACAGCTTTTCGCCCTTTGTTTGCTACCATGTCAGGAGGGATCYTCTCAGCTGCTCACGACTTTGCCATCCATAACCCCAACTTCATTGACCAGTCAACTAGTGTTGTCAACAATGTCAACACCGGGATAAGCAACGGCGGGTGTTTCTCACACAACTCCCACCCGCAATTTCTCACCCACTTGCAGATCTCCAAATCCTCCTCGATGCATCTTTGCCGGGTGCCTTGTACGACTCCTCCGCTCGTTATCCCCCTGCCGCGTGCCACCCTGGAACCCGTAGAGAATACATTCACAAGATCRCCGGTTGGGCTCTCAATAGYGAGGATCGCACTGGTCAGATCCTCTGGATGCAAGGCCCTGCTGGCGTYGGCAAGTCTGCGATTGCACAGTCCTGCGCAGAGGCCTTGAGGCACAAGCTCGCTGCTACTTTCTTCTTCTCCCGACCCAACTCAAGAGACAAACCCAACCACTTCTTCACCACCATCTCCTATCAGCTTGCAACAAAAAGCAAGCAATGTAGACAAATCCTCGAGTCCATGCTACACGACGATCCGACCCTCGTTACAAAATCAATCAGGCAGCAGTTCCACGACTTGATTGTCACTCCACTTCAGGAACTTAAGGCACGGGGCGAAGATTTTGGCGAGCGGGTCATCATCATTGATGGATTAGATGAATGCGATGGCGCAGATGCTCAATGCGACATCATTGACCTCGTTATCTCGTCAGTCCAAGCCCGATCGACACCTTTCCTATGGATATTCTACAGCCGCCCCGAGTCACACATCGTTGCATCCTTCGAGTCTGACAATGTGCTACCCCTGGAACTCCCTGTGTCTCGTGCCATCGATGCCGAGATCATGCTATATCTGACGGACGRGTTAGAGAAGGTTCGAAAGCGGAATGGCCTATCACGCTCGTGGCTCTCTGAGGAAGACATCTGGACGATCGTCGAACTTGCTGCGGGATTGTTCATCTACGCTGCGACGGTGGTTCGTTTTATCGGTGATAAGGACTCATCTGGACCTGAGGACCAGTTACGTGCGGTGCTTGCCCTTGCAACGCGATCGGCCAAGAATCACTCGAATCATCCTCTCTCTAAGCTGGATGCGTTTTACACTTTAATCATGCAAGGAGTGCCACCAAAGTTACTCATGACTGTACGGAAAATCCTATTGGCAACCACGTTGACCAGTGACATGTACGCGCCTGCAAACGCCAATCTACTCAGCCTATCAGAGTCCCAATTTCGGAGCGCTTGTCGCACCCTTCACTCCGTTCTGAGGCTATATGATGATAATTGGCTGCAGTTCTACCACGCATCATTTATRGAGTTTTTGGAARATCCGAACAGGTCGGGAATRTTTTGCATTAGATCGGATTGTGCGGTTGCATTATGGAGTGATTTGTTGGAGAAGCTTAACAAAGTACATGCCCRTGGCATCGATCGTCAGTAGCCTCCTAACACTATGTGACAATTGAGCCTGATTTTGGTTAAGACCGGGAGCAGGAGGATATACTAGTCACTTGGCCCATCAACAGTCGCTTAGCATATCGCGATGCCCTTGGCACATTTTTTAAGCTCTCTCAATCAATCCCACTAGATCTTCGAATGGCTACTGCCCTAAGCAAATTTAAATATGGGATGATTCCTGTTATACAATCTACCAACGTAGTATTTCACGTCTCGGAGCTCAATGCGGACATCTTTTTCAACAATGTATTTGCTCCCTTCCCATTCATATTATCTGTAATATGACATGTTTTGCAGGTTCCCAAAGATTTCCGCCACAAGATCATATCTCCCTTCCCCCGACTCTTGTCACCTCTTGTTCGAGCAGTGAAGCCGCCCGGCGCAGAGTGGAGTCGACCATACGTTCTGGGCAATAGGAAGGGCAGGGCTCTCTGCTGGAAATTCGATGAACACTCTACATATATCAGTAGCTATCCAGGTCACTGGAGCCTGATCATTAAGCTTCTCAGAAGCAAGATTATGGTGTGTGCTATATGTGACGGCTTTGCTAAAACTGACGACTATATACCCAGCGAAGGCGATCATATGTTCTTTGAGATTCGGTGCCCCCCCCCCTATTTTCCAGAGACATCCCAGTGTGATCCTTGTTACTTGTCGCTCGAAGCCTCCTCCACTCCTATAGGTTGCATCATACCCTTCACTTGTGGTTAAGCTTCCTGTGCCTTTATCATTATGCAAGATGTTGTGGAGGAACAAGCGGTGCGACTCTGATCACCAAGCAGTATCAGCTACTAGCTAGCCTCCACCCACCTCTTTACCCACTTCTTCCTTTCTCCATTTCTTGGCTAGCCTGATGCGTTGAGGAGCCCTTTCCGCCACTCTGAGGCCTGCTACATCCACTAATTGAATGACCCCCTGGCGGCCTTTCAGCGCCTTATCACGGTAGATCGTGAACAGGATAATATACTAGTAACTTGGCCCAGCGGTGATCAATTTCCATATTTCCGTGCTCTTGAGGCATTTTGTACACTCCCCCAAGCAATCCCATTGGATGCCAAAATGGCTACTGCCCTCGCCAAGTTTAAATATGGGATGTATGGGAGGGTGGCTCTAAAATTTGCCCAGTCAGGACTCTGCGTGAACACTTTTTTCAACAATGTATTTGTTTCTTTTGCTCCAATGTTATACATATGTATTGTGATGCGTTTTGCAGGTTCCTGAAGATTTGCGCCGCAAAATCATATGTCCCTTCCTTCGACTCCTCTCACCTCTTGCTTGAATAGTAAAACTGCTTATCGTGTCCTGGAATCGACCTTACGTTCCGGGATACGGAAAAGATAGGGCGCTCTGCTGGCCAGATCGCCATGCTGGATCATTTATTGGTTGCTATCCAAACCGCCTAGTGGTCATCAGGTTTCTCAACACCAAGATCATGGTACGTGTGCAGTGTGGCAATTTGGCCAAAGCTGACACTTGTGTACTCAGCAATCGCATACACATGTGCCTTGATGATCGGCAGTCTGGTTCCTCTTTTCCAGGAAAATGCATCAATTTAATCTTTGTGACTTCTCACTCAAAAGCTCCTCTACCCCTGTATATAGATAGTGTCGCACCCCTTTTTCGTGGTTAAGCTTTTTTGCACTTTTGTCATTGTGCAAAAAAGGGGTGCGGGGGTGTGGCTCTGATCAGTGATATTGCTAAATCTCCGCCTAACACTCTATGATGCCCAGCGCTTCCTCGCCTCGGCTATTGTTGACTGCTAGCTTGCCTCTACTCTCCAACCGACCTRCCTCCCTTTATTCCTCGACCCCCACCCCCTTCACCATTTTCTCGGCTAGCCAGGGGCGCTGGGGCGTCCTTTACGCCACTCATTGAGCCCTAGTATACTCGCCGAAGAAGATGGTGGAACTGCTATGAGCACCCTGAATCGTCTGAGGGGAGAACTCATGCATCAAGGTCGATTGGAGGTGTGGTAACATGGAAGATACACACTGTGCTTGCACATCGGCAGGTGGCTTCCATTATGTCGCGACGGCTCTATCCTACCAATCACACCCGGCCATCCCCGTCACCTGCAGGTTGATTGTGCTGCCGCATCACATGTCGATCTTGCTGGACCTGCAGTCTTTCCACTTTGCCTCCGATCCCGATTGCAGCTTCCTTTGCAGCTCACGCCTATGCCACTCCTCCTTGATCGCAAGCAACCCCCAGTCGAGGCAAGACATATTCACACTTGTCGCCTCCCCCTCATCAACATGCACGCTTCGCACCCACTTCCACAGCCCTCTCCTCCCTTGTCTTACAGCAGCTCGATACCACTCTAAACCCCATATTTACAACACACCCAACTCCCGTCTCCCCGATAACAGGTCCAGTTACCCTCCCGTAAGCCCTCCTCTCATCTCTCCACTCAACGCGCCCAAGGCTCACTTTTCCAACGAATGGCACAGCCATTTTCTTGGCTACTCCCAACGCAGAAGCCAAAGTCCCCCCTCGCGATCAGACTATGCCCCGCCGGCATCCCTGCCCACGCCACCGCTGTTGACAAACACTAGCATTATTGTCAACCGARGCACTGCTACACAAACCGATGGTCCTCTCCGTACCCTGAGCTACACTCCAAACTCCATCCCCGTATCATGTTCCACCCTCCTGCTACTACCCCCTCCACCTCCGCCACCTCGACACCATGTCACACTTGACCTGGCAAATCCAAACCACTACCAGAACCCAAATTCGACCCCCATACCGAGTTGGCTATTCAACCTCCCCCAATCCTAATGTTTCCCCCATCCACCCGACCGTCACCGACAATATACCCCCGGCTCCCCCGATAGAGTGACCTACCATTAGCCTTTTCTCGAATACGCCACCGTGTGCGTTGTATTTCTACCTACACACACWCTCTCTCTTCATCCTTCACTCTAGAGGCCGAAGGAAAGGTGGCCGCGCAACTGTTTYGTCAGTTGCACTCGTATTCTCATTCCGTGCTCACAGTAGCATGGTTCTTTCACTCCTCGTCTCTCGCTCGTGGTCACAATTATGGCGACATTACTTATATCTCACCGTTTGTGCACGCTCCACCTTTCATGCCACAGCCAAGTGCCCATGTATATGCGCAGTTTTATTCTCAGCCTACGCCCCTTGCCGGTTCGCTATTTGTGTTGAATACGGCGGGAAAAATGAGGAGGGGTGGGATGGGTCCCAGGGAGGTGAGGGAACCTGGGATTCATGTTCCTCAGTATTTGTTTTGAGAGGTGGAGTGTGGCGGGGTTGTTTTCTTCCCTTTTATATCGTTGCTGGTTTTTATTGTTCATGTTGATTATGAGGGATACCCCTTGCAGTTTTTCTCCAAATGTGCTAGGCTGGGTTGACTGGTGCTGTTTTTGTTACTTGTACATTGCGCGAATCAGTGATTGTTCGATAGCGATCATTTGACATACACCCTTTTGTTTTTTTTTTCGCTACGTCTGGCCTTGGCTTCACGAACGATGCCGTCGCATCGTGATAATCAATATCACTGAAGGTGTTTACCAACCCCAATGTGTTGGCTCGGGACACTATATTGACGCGCTATTGCACAACACAATGACCATGTATTACATGGCCTGGTGAAAGGCGCATACATAATTGTTGCTTTGTGAAGGCCCGTAGGCGAATCTACCCCATGTAGGATTTCCTGAACATTACAGTGAAATACTTTTACCTTGTAGACAGGCGTGAATAACCACGCTTGYCCATAACCATGTGACGGGGCTTCCATCTGCCAGTTACAAGCTGAGCAGAACGCTGTGGTACAGCATTTGCCTTCCACTTGCCACCATGCTCTCAGCTGCTCACGACTTCGCCAYCCATCACTCCAATGTCGTCGACCAGTCGACCAATTACAATATCATCAACAATGTCAGCACCGGCATAAGCAATGGTAGGTGTCTCTCACCAAATCTCGCCGCGATCTCTAACCCACTTGTAGATCTCCAAATCCTCCTCGATGCATCTGTACCGGTTGCATGATTCCTCCGCTCGTTATCCCCCTGCCGTATGCCATCCCGGAACCCGCAGGGAATACATTAACAAGATCACCGGTTGGGCTCTCAATGGCACAGGTCGCACCGGTCAGATCCTCTGGATGCAAGGTCCTGCTGGCGTTGGAAAATCTGCAGTCGCACAGTCCTGCGCAGAGGCCATGAGGCACAAGCTTGCTGCTACTTTATTCTTCTCTCGACCCAACTCCAGGGACAAATCCGACCACTTCTTCACCACCATCTCTTATCAGCTTGCAACRAAAAGCAAGTCATGTCGACAAATCCTTGTATCTATGCTACATAATGATCCAACCCTTGTGACCAAATCAATCAGGCAGCAGTTCCACGACTTGATCGTCACGCCACTTCAGGAAYTTAAGGCACGGGGCGATGATTTTGGCGAGTGGGTCATCATYGTCGATGGATTAGATGAATGCGATGGCGCAGACGCTCAGTGCGACATTATTGACCTCGTTATCTCGTCAGTGCGAGCCCGGTCGACACCTTTCCTGTGGATATTCTTCAGCCGCCCCGAGCCACGCATTGTTGCATCCTTCGAGTCCGACAATGTGCTGCCCCTGGAGCTCCCTGTGTCTCGTGCCATCGATGCCGAGATCATGCTATATCTGACAGACGAGTTGGAGAAGGTCCGAAAACGGAGTGGCCTATCACCTTCGTGGCTGTCTGAGGAAGACATCTGGACAATCGTCGAACTCGTTACGGGGTTGTTCATCTGCGCTGCGGTCGTGATTCGTTACATCGGTGATCAAGACACATCTGGACCTGAAGACCAGTTACGTGCGGTGCTTGCCCTCGCAACGCAATCGGCCAAGAACCACTCGAATCATCCTCTCTCTAAGCTGGATGCGTTTTACACTTTAATCATGCAAGGAGTGCCACCAAAGTTACTCATGACAGCACAAAAAATCCTATTGGCAACCACGTTGACCAGCGACATGTACGCGCCTGCAAACGCCAATCTACTCAGTCTATCAAAGTCCCAATTTCGGAGCGCTTGTCGCACCCTTCACTCCGTTCTGAGGCTAGATGATGATGATGAGCTGCGGTTCTACCACGCATCATTTATGGAATTTTTGGAAGATCCGAACAGGTCGGGAATGTTTTGCATTAGATCGGATTGTGCGGTTGCATTATGGAGTGATTTGTTGGAGAAGATTAACAAAGTACATGCCCGCGGCATCTATCGTGAGTAGCCTCCTAACAGTTATGCCAACTGGGCCTGATTTCCATTAAGATCGGGAACAGGAGGACATATTAGTAACTTGGCCCGAGCATGATACCAATCCATACGTTTACGTCCGTGCTCTCGAGGCATTTTTTACGCTCTCTCAATCAATTCCACTGAATGCTCAAATGGCTGCTGCCCTAGCCAAGTTTAAATATGGGATGATCCCTGTCGTATATCAATTTAACCCGATATTCAACGCGTCAGAGCTCAGTGTGGATATCTTTTCCAACAACGTATGTGTTTCATTTCCTCTAATGCTATCTGTAGTATGACATGTTTTACAGGTTCCTGAAAATTTCCACCACAAAATCATATCCCCCTTCCCTCGGCTCTTCTTGCCTCTTATTCTGCTAGTGAAGCCACCCCGTGTGCGCCAGAGTCGACCATATATTCTGGGCAATGGAAATGATAGAGCTCTCTGCTGGGAAGACGATAATGGATTTACAATTATCAGTAGCTATCCCAGCCGCTGGCGCCTGGTCGCCAAGTTTCTCAAAAGCAAGGTCGTGGYATGTGTGACATCACCAAATTCTCATTTTTGTTCCAATATTTTACAATGCTTTGAACATTATTGAGTTGGATTGTAATCCCTTCAAATTCTTAAAAAATACATTGCAACCTGCTAAATGTAGAGGAATTTCCAAAACGAATTTCTGTTGGAACACATATTAGCGGCATTGTGAGGTATTTTGGTCAATTGTGGAGGATTACATAAGATTATCAAAACTTCTCACTTTGATCAAAAGTTGCAAGGTATGACAACGAAAATGAGGTTTTGTAGATGGAAGTATGGYAATTTAGCTAAAACTGACACTTATGTACTCAGCGATCGCATACACATGTGCCTTGAGAATCAGCAGTATCAAGCCTCCATTTTCCAGAAAGATATTTCAATTGGTCTTCGTTACTTGTCACTCAACAGCCTCCCCTGTTGAGACGCAAGCTCGCGCCGAGCCTCCGCGATATCTCATTCAGTATGTTATTCGTCTCCGTCCTCCATTACCTTGATATGTACCAGATCGCGCCCCCGTAGGCASGATGTAATTTATGATATCATAGCTTCAAAGTGTTACCTTATGTATTCGAGGCTTATTGTCCTCGAAAAGCGCGTATTTTACTATATATTTAGTATGTTCTRTAGCACGCACTTCAGTTCTCCCTCGAGAGACYGAAGTGAGTACAGCGTATCACATATTGTAGTATTAATTACTAACCATTCTGCAGTACCTACACGACGTCTCTTACAGGTACTGTAATATACTAGTTCTCCCTCGAGAGACTGAATACCTACACGACGTCTCTTACATCCCCACGCCCGTGTATAGACAGAGTCACGCCTCTGTGCTCGTGGCTAAGCTTCTCGAGCTTTTGTCATCATACAAAYTATAGCGGAGGGACACGGGGTGATGTCTGTAATATCACCAAATGTGCGCCTAATGTTCCGTGATGTTCAGCGCTTTCTTGCATCCGGCGACGCCTCGACCGATTTTGGCTACTAGTTAGCCTCTACTCTCCAACTGACCCACCCCTCCTTTACTATTCGATCCCCTCCTCCTTCACTGTTTCCTCGGCTGGTAGGACACGCCCAGGAACCTTTTCGCTACTTGTTGAGGCTTGCTACACTCRCTTTGGATTATGTCCTCTCCCGAGATTTGTGGCGGGTTCACTTTTCCTGTTTGTATCGGGTCTAGTAAACACCGAAGTTAAGCACCCGGATAGGCCAACGGAACCATGTTCGTTATCACAGGGCAGGAAGCTCCCTGCCCGCATGTAGAGTCTATATGTGAGCGTCCAATATCTCCGTGCATGGAGTGGTGAGTGATCTCGGAACCGTTCCCTGAGATTAGACACCTCAGATGTGCCCTGACCAYGCTCTGGGCATTTTATGACCCAATATATGTAGGGCAGGGCCATTCAAGTAGACAATGCCTGTCTTTTTTGAAAATAACATGATCGTACATCTTCACTATTTCTCCTGTTGAGCCCCACTGCCGCAGAACGCAAGTTGAACTTGGATGTCAAACAGACCATGACACTGGTATAATGCCTGGGATGGGCCCATTTCCAGTCTCGTGGATCTTATAAATTCGGGTGCATYAAGGCCTAGGCACAAGCAAAAATCGTGACTATGCAGCTCCAATAGGGTGCCGTGCGTGTGTCATGGGATGGATAATCGCTGTTGAGCAAGTCCCTTCTTGAGCTCTAAGGCCGGAGGAATGTAAGGAGTAGAAGGTGATGATAGGTAGGGCCAAATAGGCCTCGAAGGAGGGCTTGGTGCAGGAAGTACCAAGTAGGATGAGTGCGAAAAGTATCTACTAGGATCACCTGGCAGTCGGCGTAGTTGTTAGAGATTAGGGTAGCAGCAGCCATTGTAAACACCTGTAAACGAATTCCTTGAGTAACTCCTGGGCGTTTACAACCACGTGTCAGCAAGCACAGAACGCCACAGCTTTTGCCTTTTGCTTCCCACCATGTCAGGAGGAATCCTCTCAGATGCTCACGACTTTACCATCCATCACCCTAACTTCATTGATCAGTCAACCAATATTGTAAACAATGCTAGCGCCGGCATGAGCAACAGTAGGTGCCCCTCGCCATTTCCCATGTCAATCTCTAAGCCGCTTGCAGGTCTTCAAACCCTCCTCGACGCATCCATACCGGGTGCTTTGCACGATTCTTCTGCTCGCTACCCCCCTCCTTTTTGCCACCCCGGAACCCGCAAGGAATACATAGACGAGATCACCAGTTGGGCTCTCAATGGCACAGGTCGTACTGGTCAGATCCTCTGGATGCACGGCCCTGCTGGTGTTGGAAAGTCAGCAATAGCACAGTCCTGCGCAGAGGCCATGAGGCACAAGCTGGGCGCTACATTCTTCTTCTCTCGGCCAAACTCGAGAGACAAACCCAACCTCTTCTTCACCACGATTTCATATCAACTTGCAACGAGAAGCAAGTCATGTCGAAGCATCCTCGAATCCATGCTACATGATGACCCGACCCTCGTCACCAAGTCAATCAGGCAGCAGTTCCACGATTTAATTGTCACGCCGCTTCAGGAACTTAAGGCTCGGAGAGAAGATCTTGGAGAGCGGGTCATCATCGTTGACGGGTTGGATGAATGTGACGGCGCTGATGCTCAGTGCGACATTATTGACATTGTTCTCTCGTCAGTGCGAGCCCGATCGACGCCTTTCCTGTGGATATTTTTTAGCCGCCCCGAGCGACACATTGTTGCATCCTTCAAGTCTGACGATGTGCTGCACTTGGAGCTTCCCGTGTCTCGTGCCATCGATGGCGATATTATGCTATATCTGACAGACGAGTTAGAAAAAGTCCGAAAACGTAATGGCCTTTCAACCTCGTGGCTCTCCGAGGAAGACATCTGGACAATTGTCGAATTCGCTGCGGGATTGTTTATCTATGCTGCGACTGTGGTTCGGTTCATCGGTGAACAAGACTCATCCGGACCTGAAGACCAGTTACGTGCTGTACTTGCCCTTGCAACGCAATCGACCAGGAATCAGTCGAATCATCCCCTCTCTGAACTGGATCTGTTTTACACTTTAATCATGCAGAAAGTGCCGACAAAGTCACTCCTGGCTGTACAGAAAATTCTACTGGCAACCACATTTCGTTTAGGAGCATACGCGCCCACAACTGCCAATCGACTGAGTCTATCGGAGTCGCAGTTTCGGGGAGCTTGTCGCGCCCTTCCCTCAGTTTTGAGGCTAGATGGTGATGGTCTATATTTCTACCACGCATCTTTCATGGAGTTTTTGGAAGATCCGTACCGGTCAGGAAAGTTTTGTATTAGGTCGAATTGTGCGGTTGCACTATGGAATGATTTGTTGGAGAAGCTTAATAAGGTTCATGCCCGTGGCACCCCCGGTGAGTAATCTCCTAAATATAATATATGTTAACTGTGCCTCACTCCCACTCAGCAAGGGACCAGGAGGATATACTTGTAACCTGGCGCACGCATAATGATAAGGACCCCTACAAACGTGCCCTTSAGGCATTCTTTACGCTCTCTCAATCGATCCCACTGGATGCTCAAATGGCTACTGCCCTGTCCAAGTTTAAATTTGGGATGATTCCCGTTGTACATGGAACTGCTATAAGATTCGACACACCCGAACTCGATGTGGACACATTCTTAAACAATGTATTTCCCAATTTAAACTCCACTATTAGCGGTATTAAGWTATATTTTGCAGGTTCCTGAAGATTTCCGTCACAAAATCATTTATCCCATCCCGCGACTCTTCTTACCTTTTGTTCTAACGTACCCATCATCCGCGGGCTGGAATCAACCGTATGTTCTGGGCAATGGGCGAGGCAGAGCTCTCTGCTGGCGATACAGCGGCGGATCATTTATTAGTAGCCATCCCAGCCAGTGGAGTTATCCCAACTACTGGAGCCTGATCGTCCAGTTTATCAAAAACAAGATCATGGTATGTATGAAACGTACCATCTTTGTTCGGGCTGACATTTATTTACCTGCAGAGGTACATCACATGCATTCTGGGAATCAGCGGTCTCGCCTCTATTTTCTAGAAATGATATCCTGATCCGATACCCGTTCCCCGCCGCCCAAAAAGTGAGGGGGCCCGGGTTTCGTGTTCCTCAGTATCTGTTTTGAATGGTGAGAAGTGGTCAGAGGCGGTGGTTTTTATTTTATTTTGGTTGTCAGTTTATCTGTGGTGTGTCGCGGTTATTTTTTTCTGATTTATATTGTTGTGATAGATACATACGCGTTGCAATTTTTTTTTMTTCACAACAGGTGCCAGCTGGGTCCAATGGTACAGCTTTGCTGTTCATTGCGTCGACCCATCGATTGTGGATAGTGAACGTTTTACATATACCCTTTTTTCGTCTGGTCTTTGTTTCGTGAACGAGGTTGTGGATGAGGACGTAGAATTGATATTGTATTAGGCTGTGGAACACATACACGCGCAAGAAAATCTGCGGGTCTTTTTTACTTCTGAATTTCATAGTGTTAATCATTGTGGCTGATCCATATCCCACTAACCGCTGAGGAGTAAAGGAGAGAGGGCATTGAGACGTTGTCTGATCACGGCAGCCATGTTTTTAAAGGGGATCACAACTTAAGGCCCCCGATCATACACCATCGACCGACAACTTTTATCACCTGGACGAGTGAAGAAGATCCTTCTCCTATGTCCATTTTCACAAACAATCCTGGAATAAATCTAACTCATCAGCGTTCTCTGGTTGAGTCCTATTTACCCCCMCCCCCCCTYCCCCCGCTCCGATCCACCACCAAAGGCGTGACCCAAAAGGAGGTGATCTTGGCACTCCCGTCCCCTCCCCCCTTTATTATTGAACCCCCGGCCGTGGTCGACTATGGCAATTAGATTGGAGGTAGCTTACAATTTATATTACTGAGTGTAATGGGATATTTGCGCAAAGTCTGTATGTACTATTTAAGAGTAAGATAAAGGGTCGAAACCTTCTTGTGAGAGTCTCGGTGTYTAAATTACTCAACGTAATGCAAGTACTGACAAAAGGCTCAGGTAATCTACAGATGGGGTACAAATGAACTCCATGAGATATCTCTACCTGYGCCTRATGGAAGCGCACGAAGAGACATAAATGCAAGAACAATAACCGTGAGGCGGGCAAAAATCTACAATAACACAGACCTAGCGATTAGAACCAATACGGGAAGGGACTACCGAACAATGCACCCCACCATAGATGAGTGAGGGTAGCGCGGGCATTTGAGATGCCGATAAAAAATAGCCAAAATCGACAATGCAAACGATAAGATGAGCGGATTGAACATGACGTACAAGGCACAAACGCGCCAGAGTAACGATTCAACTCGAGTTAGAAAGGCAGAYGTCCATGGGATGATGTGAAGCGCACCGAAAAYGACACCGCTGGCCAATGCAAACAAAATAATTTCTGTGCTCCTTCCATCCCACACGGAGTTGTGAACGTAGAACATTCCTGCATTCAACCGAATGGCTTGCATATCCACAGAACTGCGGGCAAGGCTACGGTCCACTTCCAAACTAACTTCCGATGCTACGACCTCGTCTTGGATGGAATCATAAGGAGCGAACTCTATGTGCATTGCGACCCGTATCAAGGAAAAGATTGAAGCAAAACAGYCCCAGAGTATGCCCATGGTTGTGCGTGAGTCACTGGATACATGATCCTTGCTGAGCGAGCTGCGCGTTTCGAGACTAGAGCTGAGAGAATGAGATAAAAGGATAGTGATTGTGGATAGAAGAAGCGGAGTATTGGGAGAGGGATTGGTCTGGGAGGGGGCGAACGAAATCAGTGCGAGGAGCATTTTGGGAGGTGAAATTGCACTGGTTGCTTGATGTGAAGTCCCAAACTTCGGATCTCATATACGTACTTCAAGGTGTAATCGMAAGAGCACCATGAATGCGATTTGAAGCTCTTTGTCGTGATATACAGCGTCATACTAGGTGATCGGCTTGATGACGCCGCTGCTTTCACTGATCGCAGCCAGTAATTTAATACTGTACAAGTGAGACTGCTCGTAGATTAAATGTGGGGAATGAACGAACTCCAAGAAATGTCCTTGTATGCATCTGATGGCAGTGCACGAAGAGTCGTAAAGGCAAGGACAATAACAGCTAGGCGAGCCAAGATGTACAAAGGCACGCACATATTAATCAGTYTTAGTAAGGGAAGCAACAATCGTATAAGGCGTATTGTGAATTCRGGAATGGGACGATCTGCAGAGCTCCTATATGCGAAAGCAGCGCTAAAAGCTAGAGGGACAGCCAAGATRAGGGGGTTCAACGAGATGTACAGGGCAGAGATGCGCCAAAGTAAGCGCTCGAAGGAAGACGGGAAGGCAGACGCCCAGGGAATAAGATGAAGGCCGCCGAAAAGGACCCCACTGGCGACCGCAAATGAGATGATCCTCTCCTTCCCGTGACCTAGCATAGGACTATGAGCATGGAACGTTCCTACACGCAAAGCATATTCTGGTGTCGCGCCCATGCTAGGGTAGGGAGTGTGATAAGGCATAGGGGAAGGACCTAAGATGGCATTCCGGATTTGAACGAACAGTTTAGCCCTTAGTATTCCAGTGTAGATGACATGGGTAATCTGCCAAAGTCGGCGGACGCATGTTGCTATGTGTCCTAGAAAAGATCTCGAACGAGACGACAGGTTCAGATTTCCGCTCGATCCCTTATCAGCTGTGGTGTCTTCTGGAGCCACTTGCCCATGGGGAAGGATCAGGACCATACTAGCCCCCCATGTACCACCTCTCACCCGCTGCGAATATGTGACCAGGCTATGGTCCCGATATGACCTTGGTAGTTCATAGTCCCGCCTAACAGAGTCCGTGATATCTTCTTCAACTATTGTGGGTGCTGTCGGGGGAGCCCCCTCGATMACCGGCACCGGCACCTTCTTGTTTATGTACGCTCCTACGCCCACATTCAACGGCTTTTCCCACCAGAGCGCATACGTGATGATGTTTAGCACCGCAAACGATAATGTCATGACCTCAAGCTCGGTCACTGGRAGCTTGAGCACCCAGCGGACAACACACTGGACGATGAACCACGTAGTCTGGAGGAGGACGAGCGATTTGGTGAGGAAGTCCCCTTTGCTCTTGTCACAAATATCCTCCTCTGAGAGTTGTGGGGGATCCACTTTGCCTGTTTGTATCAGGTCTAATAAGTCATCGAAGTTGAGGACCCTAATAGGCCAATCGTGTTCGTTATTACAGAACAAGAAGCCTCCCATCTGCACGTAGAATCCATGTGCTAGAGTCCAGTGTCTCCGTGCATGAGGTGGTGAGGGGTCTCGGAACCATTCCCCAATATTAGATACCGCAGATCCATCACGATCACGCTCTGCAGATTTCATGAGCCATGCTGGGGCGGGCGGTTTGACCTGACAGGCACTTGCCTTCCTTAAAAACGACATGATTGTATGTCTTCATTATTTCTTCCGCTGCAATTCGCTGCCGCAGAGCGCAAATCAAGATGAACTCGGGTGCAAAGAGGGCCAGTATCATGACACCAAGACGATTCCTGAATTGTGTCCATTTCGAGTCTCGTGGATCTGGTAAATTTGGGTGCATTGAGACCCAGGTACAGGCAAAGATAGTGGTGATGCAGCTCCAAAATAGGCCAGGTGTCGTGCGGGTGTCGTTGGAAACATAATTGCTGTTGAGCAAGTCCCTCCTTTCGGGCCTGGGGCCGAAAGAATATGGCGAGTAAGAAGTCGTGGCAGGTAGAGCTAGAGGGGCACCGAAGGAAGGACTGGCCCAGGAGGTGGCAAGTAGGGCGAGTGCGAAAAGCATCTACGTGGTAGCCTCTGGGAGTTGAAGCCGCAACAGCCATTGTGGACACCCGTGGACGAGTGTCTTCGGATTTCCAAATGCTGTGTATTGTTTTATGGCACCCAGGGCGAGCAATGTAAACGGCGCTTACAATCACGTGGTGCCGCTTCGATCTGAGAATACCACAGCATTTATCCTCTGCTTGCCCACATGTCACCGAATCACCCATTCTTGCATCCTTCAAGTCCTGCAGCGTGCTGCCCTTGGAACTTCCTGTTTCCCGCACCATTGATAGCGAGATCATGCTATATCTGATGGGCTAATTGGAGAAGGTCCGAAAATAGAATGGCCTATCGCTCTCATGGCTGTCTGAGGAAGACATCTGGGCAATCGTCGAACTCGCTGCGGGTTTACCGACTTATACTGCCACTGTGGTTCGGTCCATCTGTGAACAAGATTCATTAAGATCAGCTACACACCATACTTGCTCTTCCTCGCAATCGGACACGRATCACGGGAATCATMYCCTCTTTAAATTGGGTGCGTTTTACACTTTGATTATGCAGGGGGTACCAACAAAGTTACTCCTAGCTGTATGGCAAATCTTATTGACAACACGTTTGCCCAGGGAACGTATGCGCMTATAAGCGTCAATCGACTTGGTCTATCGGAGTCCCAATTTCGGAGTGCTTGCCGCACCCTCTATTCYGTTCTGAGGCTCACTGGATGCTCGAATGGCTACTGCCCTAGCCTAGCTTGACTATGGGATGATTCCTGTTGTATATCAATTTGACGTAGTATATAACGAGTCAGAGTTCAGTGTGAGCACCGTTTTCAACAATGTATGTGCTCCTTTTCCTCCAATGACATCTGTGCCATGRCGTATTTTGCAGGTTTCCGAAGATTGTCGCCACCAAATTATATCTCCCTTCCCTCGATTCCTCTTGCCTCTTATTCGAGCGGTAAAGTCACCCCACCTACGCTGGGGTCGACCATACGTTCTGGGCAATGGAAAGGACAGCTCTCTGTTGGGGAGACGATTATGGATTAACAACTATCAGCAGCTATCCCAACCATCGGAGCTTGGTYGTCGAGTTTCTCAAAAGCAAGATAATGGGTAGGTGTGAAGCATGGCGACTTTACCAAAACTGACACCTRAGCGCTGGACGTCCTGGACCCTCATGTTGAGAGTTCGGGATGTCATGGCTATCACACTCCGTAACGCCCAAGTTTGTGTTAGGATAGCATTTTCGCAAATGATATAATCGCCTGATGTTCCATATTTTATTCCTAAAAATTTGAAGGTCGCTATCGTGAATCTTTGGTTCAGATACGAGGAATAATGATAAAATAGCACATTGTTAGATATATATGAGCGGCACAAATTCAAAGTCSAACATTCAACTTGGACCCTTTTGCAGCCTAAGAGTAGTGTTTGACAACCACGCCCCCGATTAGCTCCTCCTCTACTTTGCCCTTCTGGACCAACTCCGACTGTCCATATGCGCTTGTTCGCCCCCTGCGCCATGCTTCCATTGTCGGATAAACACCCTTGTCAATGTCGATCGCGGTGTTGTTTACGAAACGCGTGTTATCAATCCCAACTCGCTGGAGGGCGGGGCTTGATACTGGAGCGAGCTCGACGTCGTCATTGGCTAAAGCGAAGTAAAATACTCCAAGGCGAGTGTAAGACCGTTGATCGGCCGGTGGCTGAACGACACTGTTTGAATGCCGGGRTTCTCAGATCAGTAAAAGCTTTRAAATATGCAATCAACACTAACCGGTGTATCGTTGCACGATAGTAACCTCCGGAAAGGAACTCCATCGCATCTCCGGTGTTGACAACCTTCCAGTAAGATGCATTAAATGACTCGACGAAATAGACGAAGAATAAGGCGCACAATGGCATTGTCAATATGCTTCACCCATTTCCAGGTTCCTTCACGAGTCAAGACCTGTAGTGCAGCGACTGGCTGGGAGTACAGGAGCGTCATGGTCCCGAAATCTGGGGAARGCTAGAGTCAATTAACCAATAAAGGAAAAGAGGAAGTATATAATTTACCTGTGTGTCCTTTCAGCCAGACATTATTGGTTTTTTGTTCTTCTTCTTCAGTCCGTGGATAACTGGGACATATGTGCGTTGGGGGTGAGGCCTCAACTAAGTGAATGCGAAATCTTACTACTTCATGAATCGCACTGTGTTTAAATCATAACAGGGTTAACCGAACCAGAAATATAGTCTATGGACTGACCGTATGTTTCACCAACGGCATCCCATCTATGCATATTRACGAATGTATCTTCGGGAATATCCAGTCCTATGGCAAGTAGCCTATGAGTGTAACCTGTTGATAACGTGCTCACATTATAACCGGGACAATGGACAACCTACCGCAAGATAGGATGTAAAACATTGAAGTGACTATGCATTGCAAATGCATGGACTTCAGGAACAAGCGGGCGGATTGGTTCCGGATGGAGACGTTTGGTTACGTCTCGGTTTACTGAGTTATAGCCCCCYGTTTAAGCGATCAAATATGCCAATAAGTCGAGGTTCTCACTGTTATAGGTTTCCAACTGATCATGTACTCCGTTGGAAATGTGCTGAAAGAGCATCAGCAAAATTTATGTTTGCTCTTCMAGAAAGACTTACCCAGTATTGGCGAGGTTTATAGCCTTGCCACGATCCTGTTCCTTTCATATCAGCCACGTAGGCTTGTTTCTCTGCTTCAGAGACGTGTTCAAATGGCATATTCGCAACATCGAARATTCGTTTCGTCTTTCGGCAGAATTAACAACAATCCTTTGGAGATGGRGGACAGTGAATTACCTGTTCGGGCAGATATCCATGGTTGACGACATAGAAAAATCCATGATCGAGCATAGCTGCCTTCACTTCTTCAGCAAGGGCTGCCCGCCCTGCCTCCGTAGCGAGGTGGGAAAGGTCAATAATAGGCAGATCCGCGTAATCCACTACTCAGCGTTGCAATGATCTCGGCTGTCAGGGGGGTATCAAAATTATTAAAAATGTTGTCATACATTGCACAGTCGTAGGAGGAGCGGGCGAATATGCTGGTATCTGATGATGTGAGGGCGGYAGAATCACCATGGCCGTTCTCGAYGCTATTGCGGCACAGGTATAGAGTGAGGCGAATAAGGTGAGGGGTAGCTGGCAGGTTTTTATATTCCACCCAAGGGCTCGTCCCTTACTGATTCTAAGTGCTGCGCACCGTGATTTAACTTCAAGGCAAGCTAAGGATATGTATCTGCGGCGTCATAGAATGGTTTCCCATCGCAGATATTAAACYCGCTCGCAGCGCAGTGTGGGGTTTACGTATGTTGATTGATAAGGCCCTCGGTTGGTAAACCRTTCGACATTGAAGAGTGCCCCTCTCCCAGGAGGATTCGTAGTACTTATCAAGAGAGTTGAAATARCTAGTTGGCCTTCGGCCGTGAGCAACAAACGACCTTTCAAGTGTCAAGCAAGAGCGTTGCAAATGCCGGATTCATTAAGGTTATCGTTTGGAGCCTKGGAGAATTATCCTGATCCAAGTTTCAGAGTTCAGTGATAGTACCCGACCCCCACGAGGTCAGTAGGAGGCAGGGGAAATGAACTCCATACCGGAGCCGAGTCGGATGAATGATTCTCGGACCTTCCKGTGGATCCTGGACACGTAACTTATTCCGGGTATCGCTCATGAAGGAAGGAGGTAGCCTCCGAATTCTAGAATGGTGTGTTCCGTAAATCGCGAAAAGAGGAAGGCTTAGCTCTGAAAGATGGACAGATACTAATTCGGCAACCCGGTTGTTGGCTACAACCCCTGCYATTAATGGATTTGCAACTCTTTGCACCTACTAGCGAAGGGCGAAGTGCACTCGGCTCTGTGTCCGAGTGGTACATAGTATTATATCGATTTGATATCAGCGCATAGGATGGGTAGGGGTTAGTAGGAGGTCACAAGCACATTTGTAAGATAGCCGAATGTAAGGCGCGTATGGTGATGCGCCTCGCTGAGATCGAACAAGGGAAGTCAACGAGCACGAGGTATTTAATATAAGCGAAGGAAACAAGGYATGATAAAGGGAGAGGGAYAGAGATAAGATATAGCAAGCTCTCCCGCTCATACGTGCTTATATAGAGTTCTTACACCGAAGCCCAGTTCATCTACTCTGTAAGTTCATAGAAATTCAGTATTTTGCTGATCACATCTGAATAGGGCTAACCACTGGTGCATAGAAAGTCATRGGGGCTTAGTAAGATAGGAGAATCGAAGCCCGAGCTCATACTTTTTGTAAAACTTCATCAGGTATTCAGACCCAAGAGGAGTTAGATGACCTAATCGAGTCGAGGGCCGTCCCCAGGTAGCGGGGCTGGGCGCTCCAGTCACCGTCACTGCATGATGTGCAGGCGACCGGGTCATAGCCGTAGCACATGCCCAGGTGCCTTCTCACYATGAGGGTGGGATCTACAATTTCACACTTCTGACATTTTTTATAGTATGCCAGCCCTTTCGGATACAGCCTCACCATCCGCCCGTCCGTCATGCCGAAGTTTGCATCCTTGGCACTCCGGTTGCTGGATTAGGTATGATGCCATACTGGGTTGTCGAATTAGTTTATCCCAACTTCACATGAAGGCCGATGAAAACTGGAATGAACTCGCTTCCCTGGATATGAAGTGCGCTTCTCCCATAGTGGCTGTCTACGATAAATAAGTCATGTCTGTTCTGTGTCAGCTGATTGCGTCCCTTAAATGTGGCAAGAATCAAGTTTCCTGCAGGTGGGTTATTCGGCCGCAGCATGCTTCTGGAAGCAATGAAACCTATCCAAACCGGGACTTAGCACCCCAGAAATTAGAACCACAGTCTCTCATCAGACTCTGAAGCCACTTTTCTTTCACTTCTGGACTAATAAGTGAACAGAAATGACACTCAAAGCAAATGTGCATAAAAAGCCGTCGTGGCCATGAGTCGGAGGTATCCCTCCACAGCGACTGTTAATAGGAGCTAGAAGACTCATCCTGCCAATTTAAGTTACACGGCCGTCTTCGGGAGAACATCCCAGAGTCACAAGTCCGGAAGTCAGCGGACACCAGAAGATTCACACGAACCAAATTCCATAGGTTTTTCCTGGATGATTCTTGGAATTGTTACCGCGGAGGGGTGTAGTAAGGAAATTTCAGGTGGACTATAGTGCCAATTTGCCTCAAAGATTTGATCAACCTTTGGGGGTGCCTGAACGGGTTCAAACGCTTTGATCGGCTTTGTAAACCATCGCATCTGATATACTATCTCACACWTCGGACCCCACCTGTTCGCCCCGCCATGCAGTGATGACAGCGTGATTCATAGCTGTTCCCGTCCGATGTGTGGGGTCGAGATGGTATGATAAAATTCGCTCTAGTTGATGCCATCGCGTTCAGTGTCCGAGTCTCGGTATGACTTCGTCTACGCCGCGTGGATTGTAGGGCTGTGTTTGGACAAATAACCAGAAAATAGATTAGATGAGACATCGATTTATTGCTCTCACGCGCAATCTACTACAAAATGCTCTGCCGGGGAAAAGCTATCTCCGCAGTTGCCGAAGTAGAGAGAGAGAGAACCCTGTATTCTGACAGATACACGATATGCTCACTACAAAAAGCCACACTTGTGGCGCGAACCGAGGCACCTAGTAGGGAGTTTGGCAGAATGTTTACACTCCCTATAAAAAACGTTAACATTGACACAAACCCCTCACGCATTTGGCCATCAGGTCTAAATCGGTCTCAAACCGGCCACCRGAACATAGGTGTACCGGCGGCCGCTGTTTAATTATGGATGAGAATTCGGTAACTGGCGACTCCCATGATCTATAGCTCCTGTCGAAGGGACCTAAAGGAAACACCAGCCTGTCAGGAAGCAGACAAACAGTGGACGGCGGGCCTCACTAAAAACGAGCTACGTAAGTGGGGACGAGATTTGAATGGGAAAGCCGAACGTCCATTCGAAGTGGGACTGGCGAGCTCAACCTCTACGAAGCTGTTACAGCTACATAAAAGAGTACGGCTTTAATAAACGTTGGGTCAAAAAAGGATCATTGTTATGTCCACCAAAGATGAATCCTCGTTTATGCCAGGTTCGCAGGTTTAAACTCATCCACGATTTGAAGAAGCATGACATGCATGATGAACCAGAAGAGCAAAGGACAAAATAACGGAGGTGCCGYGCGGCATTAATCAGGGTAAAGGCCTTTCTGAAGGAACAGATGATTCCATAAACCGATGGTTTTGCGAGACGGCGAACTCGTTTATGGTGGCATACAGCCACGGCCGGCTGTCACTGTACCACCGCAGTCCACAAGCTTCCAATGTCCTCGCACGGGTCGGGTCCCAATGCTAGCGGTGTTAAAGCTGGTTCGCACAACTCGGGTATTCTCAAAGACGATGACATCGGTCTTTGTCCATGACCAGCTGTAACAAGTCGTGGACTGTAGATCTATAAAAGCAGACGAGGGTTAACGGCTTTCATCAATACAGCCCAGCCGATTATGTCTACCGACCAGAACACCACCGGCCTTGAGGACTACGTCGTCGAGTTCCTCAAAAAGTTTCCTTCCTCTGCTCGACTATGTCGTCTTTTAAACTGCGATAGTGGAACTTACATGGACGTGGCTCCCCAGGACACCACCCACAAGAACGACTATGTCGTTGGTAAGGTTTTCTTCGYCACGGAACACCTTCCTTGTGCTCATGCAATTCATAAGGCAATCCCGATGCCTTGTGCACCATTAAATATGTGAGCCATTCGGTATTGATGATGGGTATAACCAGGCTGACGCCTCATACACAGTGGCTCATCCTACCTTACGGAAGCGGCCAAGCCCTCGTCCCAGTCGACAAGTCAGGCAGGGTCCGCTACCTTACGCCCAGCAGGGTAGTCGCAGCAGCCCTACTTCCTGTCACCGTGTCCCCATTCCCAAGCTCCTGGTTCCTTGTACCKCCCGTGACTACTGTCCAACCCATCCAAAGCACGGACAAAACCTTGGTGTGCAGTATTACTTGGCCATCCCAAATTGGCGGATACATGGTAGAGGTTTGGAATGGTGACAAAACTCCAGGCACCCCTGTGCGCAACATTTTTCCAGCTTGGCAAATTGTCGCTCTGGCTCACCCGCGGTGGATATAGGTCACTAACTGGGGTTGGGAGGATCACCTTCACCAATACTGGCAAGTTCAGTTTGTTTTGGATGGGACATGCGAAGTTCCGCCTGTTATTCCAGGCTGCGGTTGTAAGTGTTAACTCGAAGATGAAGGGGACACACCACGAGTACGCACGGCTTTATCGTCATTCCTAATGCTGCTGGTATTAACTTTTGCTCCCGTTTTAGTGTTTGTATCAATGATTGACGTGCTTATCAGYTTGATGGCGTGGTATTACTACTTCGACAAATAGCTTGTATTCCAGAAAACCAGAAAACATGTGTTTCTATATTTCCAAAAGACAACATGGTGATATTCTTTCCAATGTCACAGCTGGCGTAGCGACCGGCCAGGCCGTTGTATACTTGCGAGTATAGTTGAATAACATTCTCATCCAGTAGGCACTATCATTACTCTATCAATATCAGAAACTAGAAAAGTTGTCCGGATCAACTAATGCTCCAAGCATTCGAAGCGCCTGTTTTGCTCTCCGAAGTTGGATGCTACCATCAAATGATGGGGAAGTCTTGGCCAAAGGGCCAGGGGCTTTGTACCGCCCCTATACGAGTGCTAGCCTAGGATATGCGTTTTGCGTATCTGAGTGAAGTCCATTGTAATAATCACTTCAACTTCTTACCTCAAGGACCAGTCGGACAACATATACATGTGACAGTCGAACTGATCTTCGTTACTTGTCGCTCAAACTCCTTCGTGTCGTACTTCTCCCGGTTCGCCCGTGACTGAACTTCCTATACTTCCATAATTATACAAAAGATAGCAGGGGGCAGGGCATCCTCATGGTTCCAACAACGTAGCATTTATGCTGGTATATCATACTACAGTACCGCGGTGGCAGTGGGGTCAACACTCACTGTGTAAAAGTGTATGGCGCTCCGGAGAGTCAGGAATCTGATAACGTGCAGACGAAAAAGGCAATCGATCATCGATCGTCGATTCGCACGATGGTCTCTGCCACTTCCCCTCCGTTTGTAGTCTTTGGCTATGGCTCTCTCATATTCAAGGTAAGGTCATACTGCTCAATACTAACCTGACGACACCGACTCTGGAATGCATAGCCTCCTCCGCACGTTATCGCCCGAGGTGCTTTATACCTCTTAGTCAGTCTATGCAAAAGCTGACAAACGCTGCGTAAATAGTCCCAGGATTTCTCAAAGGCTATGTGCGCAGATTTGCCCAGTCTTCTCATGATCACAGAGGAACGCCAGAGGTGTGTGACATCCAACGTAGCATTGCGTCAGGGCTCTTGACATGCAAACGGCAGAACCCGGGGAGAGTCGTCACATTAATACACAAGGAAGATTGGGATAAGTTCTCACAAGCAGTGCGCCAACTCACGCTTATACCTTCGTAAATTCGAATAATCTAAACATCATAGGACGCGTTTCCTGATGACGATCTTGTATGGGGTATGACATTTATCCACCCAGGTCGACTTCAGAGTCCTCACGACGGTTGCAGGGGTTGCATATACCATAGACCCTGTTTGCGAAGCCGAAGCACGAGATTATCTTGGTTAGTGGATTGATTTGTGACAAATGGCCGTCTCAACACCACCGGATGGTAGRTTATCGAGAAAAGGTATGTCCGGTGGATGCAGCCTGCGCTTGTACTGTACCTACCTCATTCAGGATGGGTACACGATGGAGACTCTGGACATATATGGCATTGTCGATAGCAAGGAGGAAGTGATAATACGTGGTGTATGTCCCCAGTCCTAACACTCCGATATGTTGATCATACTAACAGCCGCCATAGGCACATGTACGCACTTCCCACTCAATATGGACCGATTCTTAACCTACGTGCTTGTGCAGTGTTATGTTGGTCGCAACGATAACCCATCTTTCAGTGCGTGTGTTTGTGGAGGGTGTCAATGCCTACTCAGTGYGGCTACGAACATAGTCGGTTCAGAGCCCCTCGACGTCCTCGCAGACCGCATCTGGCGTACTGTTGGACCTTCAGGTCCCAACAAGGTGGTCTGCATACCTCGATTCTAAACCTTACACTGATTGCATTTTTCTTGACTCAGGAATACCTATTTAAGCTAGCAAATGCTGTTCGCGAGCTCTCGCCGGACTCGTACGACTCGCATTTATTCGCTCTGGAGGTAAGCAATGTTATTTTGCCTTTCATTCGCGGATCGACTTACGCCGGAATAGGAGAAGGTTCGAGCTCTAGAAACGGAAGCTCCATCAGGGTAACACTAAAGTAGTACGCCATCTCGAAATTTAGAACAAATTGGTATTAGCTGAATTTCGGATGGCAAATATCTCGTGTTACTCAACAAGAAAGTATAATTTCAAAAACGCACTTAACTTTTGTGCAATAGAATCTCATTCCTACGGCATATAGCAGGAGCACGAGGGAGTCTTTCTACCGTCTCCCGTCGCTTCTTAAACCATGTGGTAACACCACCGTACAACTACAGTCGTTGGGAGGCGTAATACCCAGTGACCCAGAACTCATGACGAGATTCCTCGGCGCGCTAAGCGCTGTCATGTCTACATTCTGGTGGAAAACCGTAGAACACTTCTACAAAACCACACAGCCAGGAAAGAAAGCAAAAACCCCACGGCCTCGGCTAGAATATGCGAACAATGGGAATAGATGTCGCTATGGCGCTATAAACTGATTATGGATAGCAACCACATAATCAAATATGGGCAAATTAGCGCGGTATCTCTGCCGGGTGATGACGCCTCCGGGGAGGTCATAGTGGCTGTCCTTGTTCGTGTGCTGCGAACAATTAACAGGCGTGTCTAAAAATAGTTCAAAGCCCGCTRATCCGCCCTGTCATCAAAGACACGGATCTTCTGCTCGCTTCATTGGTCGTCTTTTCTCATTAATCGTGGAATCTTTCAGCCCGGCTAGATGCAAAGAGCTACGATACGGCAGAGATAATACACAAATTCTATATCCAATGTTTTAGTGAGGGCGATGGGCGGGTAGAAACGATTCAAACCCACAAGGTAGCAATGGCAATATTCATACAACCTGGGATTAGATTCGCCGCTCCTCCAAAGGCTCCCTCCTGAGGAGATACTTTTAATCAATAGCATTATTTGCTCTACATGGAACGGGTCCTTTGTAGAACAAAGAAAATATCGGAAAAATCAGTTATTCTTTCACCAGTGCTGGTTACGCGGTCCAAGCATCCCTCGAGTTGCAATCCCTCAAACAAACACATCGCTCGTCTAAGCACCCAATCATTCGGGCAGTAGAGGCACTACTCCCTCGAAAATGCACGGAGACAATATAATTTACATGACAGCTGTGCAGACATGACAAAAAGTAGGGCTCGGCCAATCCGCGTAAGCGATGACCATGCCCAATCCCCGGGGTTATAAAGAGAACGGGGGGACTGGCCCTGTAGACCATACCCCATCCCAACTCTTTTGCCCCCCCCCCTTGGAAGTCCGGGACTTCTGCGCGCTTTTATCATTGATCTACACCCTTTTCGCGACAAACATTCGATCGGGTCTTTTTGTTTTTGAAAAACAATGAGCCCTGCTATTGTCGACCTCGAATCCAGCACCTCTATCGGTCAAGGGCCCAACACAATGCTTCCCCCAGCAACGGCCGATGACGTCGTCCCTTCCGATTCTGATTCGGAGTCGCCTAGTACAATAACATCAATTTCGACGRGAAGCTCTAGCTCCCAAGTGAGGATTCATTCCTTGTTCCCCCTGACATCTTCCCATTCCTCACCTCCGTTCTAGACCAGTGCCAAAAGCTCTCGCAACCGCACCCCAGAAACCGTGGGGTCCAAGTGCATGATATGCAGTACCACCATTCAGAGTGAAGCTGTCGAACTACACGGGGCATATCACGCACGATACGACGGGTACGTTTTCCCTCCTCTGAGCCTCAGCGTAAAATCTCACTAACGAATTCTCGCTTACAATCTGAACAGGAAGGTAACATGCGACTACGAAGGATGCTGTTACCAATCCACCACAAGTGGGAATATGAGGGCCCATCGCCGTGGCCAGTAAGTTTGATTCCMCTTATACTTGATAAACATCCTCAATTCTGACTTCACAATCACAGTTATGGAGATCATCCATATCTATGTATGGAACGGGAATGTTATAAGCGCTTCAAGACCGCCGAGCTACTCTGGGCACATAGGAACGAAGAGTGCCACGACCTTCGCGCGAAGAAGGACAAGGAGGTCAGAGAGGAAGTCACTCGGAAGTACTGCAAGAAAAGTGGCAATGGAACCCAGGACACTGTCGATATTTCAGATAGGAGCTCAAGACYGCGCGATAAAAATGTATCTGGTATGCACAAACTGCGCTCTGGCCCTGCTTCTTCCTCTCTCCAAGATCCAWACCCCTCCTCAAAACCCCGACATGCCTCATTCTATGCGATCATAACYACACCCAATACACTTGTAATCTCGCCTTCTTCCACCTYTTCTTCGGATTCCCCTCCTCGACTGTGCCTYCCCGATCCATGGYTACAYGAAATTGTTCGCGTAGATCCAATAGTCGACCCTGCGGACGAAGGAGATTTTGAGMGGCTCGAGTACGACCTTGTACCTGCGCCAGCGAATCTGGGGAATACCTAYGCRGAAAGTACCCCACAGCCTATGAGTWTGCTATCTTGGACAAGCAACAAAGAGTTCCTGGYATTTACGATTGCATATACCACGGCYACTCCGTCCCAAGARCTCTGTTTGGCATTTCGATTTCGTCGGACGGAAGAGAGCTCAGGAGGGGACAGAGGTGTGTGGARATTTGTTGCCGAACGCGCGGAGCTCGAGAAAATCGTGGAGGCGAATCAGAAAAAGAAGCGGAATACAAGTCGTGGTCGTGGTCGTGCGAAGGGAAGAGGGAGAGGGAACGGGCTCAGAAAAGGGAAGGGCAAAGCTAGAGAAATGGGAGGCCAGACGCCAGAATACCCACTAGCCCTCGATCAGACTTTCTTCAACTTTGTTCGCTCCACAATACCTCAAACACCACATGGGCTTAACGCTGGGTGCAGTAACGACGGCGCCATGAGCAACTTGAATCGTCCGACTCTTGGGGAGAACCAATACACGACGAGGAGAGTAGGGGGTGGTAACGTAGAGGGTGCTCTCACATCGGCAGGTGGCTCCCACAGTCAAATCACCCCAGTCCAAAATAGTGGACGAGACAACTTCGCAACGGTTGGGTCGAGTTCCCATTTCATGACAACACAGAAGTTTGGGTATACCCCCCAGGGCGTTCAGCCTCTCCCAGGGTTGTCTTCGTTCCTCCCCAACACCTCACAGCTTCAACCAACTGGCATAGCGGACACTTCTTCGCGAACCACAAGCTTCGCGAATGATTCCCCCTGGGTCAATGGTTATTGGAATTTCGATGGAAGCACAGGGGYCTCTCGCAYCCCTGGAATCTCCGGGTTTTGGRACGCCCCACAGGACAGTTCTGCGATCCCTCAGGTCCCTCAGCTTCTCCAAGCTCCTCAAATCCCCCCAATTGCTCAGCTTTTTCCTGAGTTGGCGACTGGTTTGTCCATTCAGAYGYCCGCCGATACCCCACTTTCCAATACYCTCCCGCCAATCACTGCGGTTCACGGTGGAGCTAAAGTTATGTCAGGACGGATCTCAAAACCTRACGGCCCTCAAACTCGAAGTACCACTCGTACTCGTCAAACAAGCAGCGCGGTTTCGGCTACACATAACAGCARACGTGGTCGCCGCGGACYGCARCCTCAGGCTCAAGCTCATGGAGAGATTGGTARCCGAWTCGATCCTCAACCAATCTCTTCGGACAAACTCTCCCAAACTTTGTCGCCAACAATGAACACCATGTTCAATCCTCTCACCCTTTCCAACACCATGGGTGTGATCAATGCTTCTCTAGGTGACGCTATTGCCTCGAACGTGGAGTCCACGCTAAGTCCATCTCTATCTCAGCCGCAAGGGCAACACGGTACGGATCTCATATGGGGGCAAKTGCARGGCCCGTGGCCAGCCGCGAGCTGGAACTATGGTAATAACGGTYASGGGCAATTTGCATATTCTGATTTTGGGRCAGGCGCTGCTTTAACTGTTGGTACTGAGAGGAGCGGYTTCGGCGGACCTAGTCAGTGGAATGCAGATTTGTGTGTTCCAGGGTCTGCGGATCCCAACGCATCGTTAGCCTCGACCCCCGCACCTAACGTTTACGGGTATGGGCATTATTACACGTAACATTGATCGGTTCATCCTGTTTCCCAAATCTTGGTCTTTTTCTGGTTGACTGCAGGAAAGTCATTGATACGATCGTGGATATATTATGTGTATTCTAACGCACCTCTTTTCTATATCTATTCTGTATCGTACCAGCCCTGACGATCCAACTTGAAAGGCTCAAAAGAAAGAAAGCTTCCAAAGACGCCCACGCCTGTAATCTACAAGCTAATTTCGTTATTCTTGTAAGCTGGTGGGTACAGTTAAWGACTTACTACGAGTCTATGTCAGGTGTAATTGATAAGGCCTGAGGAACCATTGTGTATATTGCAACTACGTGAATCCTTCCATCAGGCTTGTGATTAGTCGTGGTGTCTGAAACTTGTCAGCAGGCGTGAACCACGAGATATCATCCACCTAAGCTTGAGCTTCCAACTCCCCTGAGGCGGACACCCCAGTGTAAGGCGTCGTTACRGAAATATTCTCATCCTTCAAGAGATCATGCTAAAACTCTCTTGAATTGGGCTCCCCATAGCTCTTCAAGTCGGGACTGGCGGGGGTGGGATCATACTTTGCTAGCAAACCTATAAATTTTGTCAAAGTGGAGGTGCGCTTCAAGTACGTGTTAAATAAAATGTCGAAATCCACTTCGGCTGGAATACAATTGTGACACCTTTGGTATATATTGTCCTCCGTTGTTGATGTGCTGGAATCTGGGTAACTCAGAAGAATGGGCTCGCTAGCAAAGCAGAAACACCTCATGTCGTCGATCGTCTTGGGGATATCGGCAGGCCAGGGTTTCTTGTGAATCTTCGTAACACCATCGAGAAGTTGCCAGAAAATCAAATTCTATTCTTCGACGGCGCGCRGGTTTGGGCTCTGTTTTGCGAGGAGAACGGGAGTAGTATGGGGACCTAGACCCCGGGCTGGGAAGTAATCGGCGACGCCACCTGCAGGCGTGCGGATGTGTCCTGGGTCAGGGAGGTGATCCGAGTCGATAAAGACATGGGCTTGATTGTCGGCTTTGCATTCTTTCGTCGTGTAGATACAGGGGAAGATGAGCTCTTCATCGAGAAGGGCGCGGGTATAGTCATGTTTGTCCTCCACTCTAACGGAGAGGAGCAACAGCCCTTGGCAAGTGCCTAACACTTTACCCCAAAAATGCTGAGAGCAGTATACTGGCGGGCCCACTTAACTCAAATATTGACCATAAAAAATAGCTAACATTAGACAAGCACGAGTGGTAAAGTTATAAGACTGCAATTTGCAGTCGCAGAATATTGTATCTAATCRCTATTTTGTGAGACCTCACCGGCGAAAGAGATATTATGAACAGGGGTAGGCGGCTTGACTCAACAGAGGTGGAGCGCATCTTCCTCTCTGACGCTTGGCATAGCACGATACGTCCTTTCTCGAAGCAGAGAAACCACTAGATGTTCCGTCTCCCAATACCTCCCCCTATCTGATAGGGGAGTATCKGGATGTGGCCTCGAACAAGCGGCTCCATCACCTCGAGGCTTCAGCTTAAGGCAGGGCCCGAGCCGGCATGTCAGTGTGGGCGTGACGCTAACCACAAAATAGGTTTAATCGGAGACCAGGTGTCCTGGCGTTGGATGGATTGAGCTAGAAATGGTCGCTAGCCCTTACATCCTATTTTGCCTGACTCTGAGAGATAGCAGGATAGGAACATAGAATCATTATCATGAGGCCGGGCGTAGCCGTAAAACTAGGTATCAACAAAACCTAATGCAATGAATTGTCCATAGGGGACTAGTATAATAGAGAGAATTACTTTCTCTCTAATTTCTCATCCTCTGACATCAACGGCCTGTTCTCCGACTTCCCTCGCCCATGCCTAGGACTCCGGCCGAACTCCGGTGGGTACCTATGTTCCTGGTGTATATGCTCTTGGCTCTGCTCGAGACTGTCGATCTCAATCTTAGAATGGCCCTCCCCTGCTGAACACTCCGCCGTCCACGGGAACGGCCCCCGAATAGCTTGGATTGTTTGGAAATAGTCACCCATATCCCCACGACCACGAACCCGCTGGTTCTCGAGCTCTACCGTAAGGTCACGAATGGTATTCTGGAATTTGGCGGGGACCTTCGTATCAGGGTTGATACTGGTCATGATAAGCCGTACTGCACGGAATTCGTTAGTACACAGTAAGCGGTGGCTGAGGATGTTCTTGATGCATTCGAGGAGTTGCCGACGTATGCCTATAGTGCTGTGTAAGACGCAGGAAGGGTCATCCTCAGCAATGAGGGTCGTACTTATCGTCAAACTCATTGCATCCCGCCGTGTGTCAACGGGACACCTGATATTACTGCCAACTTCCACGCGATTTCGCCATGCTGAATTATTCACCCTAATGAATAGCTCCACACGATGCTTCAACACCGTTCTATGGAGCTTATCATTACGGGTCACGAGATGCTGCAACACGAGAGCGCTTAAAAAGTCCTTGCGAAGCGCAAACATGTCCTGAGCCCCAACCATCGCATTGCCTAGCAAGTCTTCTTCGTCTTTTGTAAAKTTTTGTTGGAAGAGYTTCGTAAAGGTTCTAGCCTGGGCCGTGGACCCGTGAATGTCTTGRAGACAGTTGTGTACAATGTGCACTGCGCTGGGTTTCGCGATCAGCGCATCCATAACGGAGGCAAGGCCGCGTGCAAGATAGTGCGAATAATGAGCCCCGCCATCATYTTTGTCTGTAAAGGCTTGTGGACCCCGCTCCTCGCGTTTCCGTTTCCAGAGTTCATCATAKTCGTCCCAAAGGGTATCGGTRAGCAGTGGAATTTGTTCTCTGCGCCAACGTTCGATCTTCTGCCGTCCTTCTTTACCCCGAAAGCATTGGATTAAATAGCTACTAGCGATCGATAGCAACACCACCGAGCGATGGATGATGAACGATATAGGGGACTTGAAAGGGCACTGGGGGATTGAGAGACTTGGAGGATAGATCCAGGCAACTGAGGCCTGTAGCAATGGAAGCACAGTAGTCAACACCAGGAGAAGTATCGCCACGCCTGCGACAATAGCCACAGGGAATGCTACATCCCGGTTGGTAGTCCATAAGAACCAKAGCAGGCCAATCGCGAATAGGACTAAAGCCGCTTGYACGTTAAGCARCAAAATCGCTGGAACGCGTGGCACACCCCACCACATAAAGCCTTCATACCGCATCTGGCGCAACGCAAGAGCTCTATCGTGCGTTTTGACCTTRAGTTTCCGCGAGAATGCAGAGAGCCATTGGAGACAAAGAGTTCCGAGAACTACCGCGGCTAAGCTTTGGGTCATACTCAAGAACCAGAGTTGATTGATTGTCACGACATCACGGTCCGGGGAGAAATTGGGAAGGGGTTGGACCGTAATATCGCTTTGATTTAGGAGCTGAACGACTTGTCGCAAGAGGCCGGCGCCCTCCTCCGAGGCGTCCTGCTGTAGCCATTTGGCGGACTCAATGACAAAAGCGGTGACAATGGCCAAGAACAACGATGCCTATCAAGAGCTACAGCTTAAATCRGAGGGAGCCAAAATATTCACGTACCACGACCAACAAATTTGATATCTCGTCCTTTAAYCCTTGAATCAGATCCTCGTCAAATTCATATACCACGCCATAGCATTGCTCCCAGGGATCCACAAGCGAGTCTTTGAGCGGATATCGGTAATCATCCTCGCACGACCAGGATTTCTACAAACGAGAAAAGGATGGAAACTATTCTTAGCTTTGGCATGACGACAACTTAACATACTAACATCGTCGTCAAAAGTCTCGTCCAACTTGTCATTCACAAGCGTAAATGCGGACGCCGAGCTGTGCAACTTGGGGGTCCACGAGCGTTTTAATCCACTACTTTCCCAAAGAYACCAGAAACACGAGGACCCACGTTTTCCGACCACTGATTTCGACCTCGCCGAGTTGCGCTCCGTACCATCTACAAGCCATAAGCCRCCATGTTTCAGAACTGATAAAGCGCATTGAGGGGCAGATACCTACTGCAGGTGAGGGATGCATGGCCATGTTGAGGCAGGTGAGAGGACAAGGAAAGAGGGCACAAAAAAGACGCCCAAATGATCGTGCCCCACCCGTTTTGTACTGTTTGAGGGCCGCTGGGACGTGGAACGAGCGCTCATTGATACCGCAAACTGAAGCTGCTACAAGGTTCAGTGCGCTAAACTTGACGTGGACCGCCGTACCTCGTCAAGGATTTAATGATCCTGAAACGTTTCATGGGTGTGCGAACAAAGTTCCTGGACGAGTCAGATCTGGCTAAGGCAATGTTCACAGCCAAAGTTGCAAACTGAAGGGCCGAACACAGGACGGTAGACACTGCAAATGTCGAGGAAATATCTAAATGCGAATTCCCCCACCGACATCGCAAAAATTTCCTCCGAAAATGGTCAGGGGCAATTTTACAAGGAAAACCAAGCGTACAGGCTCACCTAGACAGTTACAGGTGTTAATAAGCACTAGCCGAGTACCACTCACCTCCCACCGACCACCGCCGGGCCCAAAAGGAAGCGGAGAACCGAGATGGTTTTTTGTCAATTTCTTCTCCTTCAAATGTCCCGTTCGACCATAACCATGCTCACTGATGTCCTAGCCAATTGAGGATCCATCAGTTAACCAGCTGTCGTCCGATGGTAGTACTTAGGGGCCGCCCAAAGAAGGTCAATACCTCCACCACCGCTTGAGGAATTCCTGTTAACAATGTTTGAATGCGACGAGGCATAGCCATCCGGACGAAGCTTCCCAGCCACGCCCTTGGCGACCATATATGTAACAGTCTCACCCAGGAACTTGGCACCATCGCGAGCGTCTCATGAAGCGCCCCTCGGCAATGGTGTGCTAAGGCGTGGTTGCCGACTTCCACGCAAGTACCCAGCAACTGATGATTCCGCAGAACTATTAGCCACAGCGGGGTTGAACGACGTGGTTTATCCCAAACCCGTTCAGCCGCATTGGGTCATCTGGGAGCATACCCGGACTGTGTTGACCTTGGCGGCAATCTGTAGGACCCCTAAAAATCCCTATACAGGTGGGGTCCGAGTCTGGCGAAAAAACCGGCCGAACCCCCGGGACCCAGGAGGTCCAATAATTTACGGATCTCCTCGGACCTTGGGCCAAAAGTTCCGAAAATGCCCGGATTTTTTGTATCCAACCTCCAAAGAAATTCGAAAATATGCCCAAAAAACCACACCTGACCCTCAGACCACGCCTGTGGCTGCGCAGGTCCCGCTGGACCCCAGGTTCAGCAAAACCCCTCCAGAAATTTGGGACTCGCCATCCGGACTTGAAAGCCATCATGCATGGACGTCTTGTGCCAACACCAAGTTACCCCTAGATATTGGGATTTTCAGGGGTCCTGGCCCAATACACATCCATGATGTTCGGCGCTACCACCAGCGTCAACTTTGAACGCTCAACACCCGAAAAGGACGGCCCTAGACGACCGCCCAACTGCTCCTGCCATCCGCCATGCGGCTGAAACCCTTCCCCCCTCTGAATTGACACCATTTATGCTTGCAGTCATAGTCCCCTCCAGATATATACACAGACATTGACCGAGTACCATTTACCCTCTTCTGATTAATATGATACATGCCTAGGGTCCCCACGGCCGGAGATGGCGAAAATCATACTACATACAGCATCTCCTGAGAATACGATACACAATGCGAGTGGCCGTTATACATATTGATATTAAGCGGGTGGCCCAAGCACTTGGTAGATACACAGCCTTCTATGTAGTAAGACTTCAGACCACGGCGTTGCTATGGCGCCGATGCCAGTATATAGTTTGCAGCTCTTGTGTATGGACTATTGTTTTTTTTTGTTCATGTATGTGCAACGCTATTGTGCTCTCAAGATCTTAGACCTCTCAATCTAAGCACTTTTCCCTATGCTGTATCTAAAAGGTAGTCGATCGTCCAGATTGTTATAATTTCCGCATTTACTTTTCTATTATGAAACGACAGTGCTACCGAGCCCCACATAGAATGGGTTTGAAATTCCCCAGATTAGCGCGGTAGCTATACAGGAGGTTCTCAAATAGGTCCAAGTGGCCCTACTGGGATTCTTTGGCCGTAAATCTTTGGCCGTAAAAGGTACACTGAGCTTGATCCTGTCGATTTCTTTCCGCCTCACTGCCGCTGACTATTTTCTCTAGCTAATTATCACTGATGTCGACCTTTTTTTATTTAACCCTTCAACCCCCTAAATGTATTCGGCTCAGTTGCGGCGAGATTTTTCCCACTGGTGAATCATTGTTTCTGGTCGGGTTGGTTCATGAATACCAGGAGCTGGCCTTCGTGCTATTTGTGAACCGAGTAACTCGGCTGGGGGATCTCGGCAAATATGGGTGCAATAGAGTAGCCGCACCAGTTCCCTGTCCTCGCGACCGGTACACTGTATCCACACCTCCTTCCCCTTCCGATACTCGAGGGTTATCGGTTGGAAACCGATATTGAAGTACTGACCAATGACACTTGACCAACAGAACTATTGATGTAGATCGCGTAGTGGCGTGTAGAATTAGTACGAACAGAATAGATTAAGTCGCAAGATACTGTCGTCCACGACACGAATTTAGTTAGTTACAAATCACAGGGAAGTAGCATATGCATACGGAGTCCACGACACGAAGCTGGACTCCAGAGACTAACTACAAGGCCTTATATACATCAACTACATAAGAGTAAGTAAAGACACCGATAATAATATCAAACAGCTACGTATAGTACGACGTCATTATAACAGGAATAGGAGATGAAAAGAATAGGAGACTAAAAGAAATAGGAGGAAATAGAGACAGGACCTCGTCGAATATTTTTAACAAGAACTCGTTGGCTTCAGTCCTATAGGGTATCATAAAAGCATAGGAATTAATGGAAAATAAGCTACACGATGAGCGCTATTATGGAGAGAAGTATGTGACTAGTAAGCGCATATAGAAAGGCAGAGATGAGCCTCGCAGTGCAGGGTTCCCGACCACGCTCTCTACATCATCTAGACTCCTGGAAATTAATGTAACAATTTGCACTCTGGAACCCTCCAATTTGTTAAAACACATTGAACCGACAGGTGCTTTTGTGCGTTTCCCAATGTTTCTGCTGACACTCTGTAGAAGGTCAAATAGCTTAATCAAAGAGCGGGGATTTAGATTAAGACGCACTCCTTCCGCAATACTGAGCCACCTGACAACCCTTACAAATCCCCATCGTACAACGCCCACAGACAAGGCAGCCAGCATTCCTAGCGAGGCGAGCGCTATCGGCTGGACGAAGTCTCGTGATGGGGATAACGAAACTATACTTGAATTCGTCCCGCTGGACGTCCCATGGAGGTCGAAAGTTGGGCGAGATATGTCTCCGGTTCAGGAAGAGTATATGCAAGATCAAGTCTTGGTCCGCCGCAGTAACAAAACGCATATTAACATCTCCCAAGCACCTATGAAGTTTTAGAAATGTAGCATAGTTTGACACTTCCAGATCATCAATGACCGCATATGCAATGAGCATGATAGGTGTGTCGGGAGTGACCTCGTGAACAGAGAGCATCTGGGCATTACGGGAGCGGAGTRAGTCTGTCAWATGAAAACAAGGGAAAAGTCACTCGCCTGCAAGAGCACAAGACGTTTGGTCAATGGATCTCTCAACATGAAACTAAACTGTCTCTTCGCCTCATCCCAACCCTCACTAAACTCGTCAATGATTTGCGAAACTTTCAGGAACAAGAATTTATCGGAGACGGCTTCGCTTATGACATCTTGCAACGCAGTTGCCGGTATATCAGCGCCCAGACTTGGGATCCAGTCGCTGCTAGGAGATTGATTACGCTGGAAAACTGGTGCCAAGGGTCGATGAGACCTCCATGGAGGATATAGAAGAGGGTTGACGTCGTTATGTGGGAAGAGATCCACAAAGTGTTGAGCCGCATCAAGAGCTTTGTACAACCGGCGGTGAAGCTTGCCAATGTCGAGCTTCGTGTCCGCTAGCAGCACTATGTTCATGCCGTATAGAATGCGAATGATCTCATCTCGAACGTAATGGCGTGGCTTTGTCGAGGAGAGCGACATAGGGTTTCAAGGGAGAAATGGGATGTGATAATTGAGCAAACGCACACAAATAGGTCACTAAAACATTTGAGACATGGACCCTACCAAACAATTTGAAAGACAACCAAAGCAGAATAGATTAAAATTTTCTGGCACCTTCAATTCATACGTGAGGTGCCTCGAGTGATGTTTCCGAGAGGCACCCACTGGTCAGTCTATTTGATGAAGTGGACCCAACACAAACGTAGCATAGATACTTGTAGATATGTGCATGTAGCCAGCTTGACGTCCACTGTGACGGCGGAGTAGCAGTTCGGATGGAGTGGCGGTTCGGGTAGTCACACGGAGTCACACCCTTCCCAATGGGATGGGTTCAAGATTCAAGCTCCGACATCCTAGCTATGTATGGTTATGGCGTCCCTCGGCAAGCGTTGTTAATTGAGTCGAGACTATCTGACTCAAAAACAATGCAGTTACATTGAGATATCTATACCAGGTGAATATGAGTCAATGACATGGCCTGCTCCGGCCCAGCAAGAGAATATTTACCATTAAGTTACCACCGGTGTCCTATTGCCAAAAGGAGGTGATTGCGCATACCTCATATTGCAATATAGCTTATTTGGCTTTTTGCCAAATTTTCGGGGGATATTGTCCTACTCGGTCATCTGCAGACAAACGGCTCAATGACATTTATTGGCTGTGGGTTCGTCTCAAAGCTCCCATTGACTAATATCCCGTGTGGGGTGTTTTTGGAGGGATCCTATATTAAGAAAGATAATGGAATACATAAGTAAGTTAGCTGGGGAGGTGCTCAGATGGTCCTTGCCGGAGCAGATGAGCACCCTCGCCCCCCATCATTTTGTGGGATTTGATTGTAGTTCATCGTCTCTGGCCTGGTGCTCCGACAGGCGATTCCGTTCCACACCGGTAGGGATCGTATTTGGATCATCCCCTATCTTATTGTCTTCACTGATCAACATGTGCCCAGAGTGCGCACCAAAAATAACGGCATATTGCCGTAGCTCAGTCGTTGCTCAGCCGGTAGTTATAGGTGGTACGTGCGATCCCCGACCATCATCAGCACACCCCGCGAGGCCACGGCCCTCCAACTTGGTGACAACCACGGGGGTGAAATTCGGGCAAACGCGATTTACCGTCGATTTACTGACTAAGCCACTAGCGCCCGTAATTCAAGGGAAATACAATAAACTATTTCACATGGGGGTACCCCAGCCCAACTGTGTGAAAATTTGGGGAAAGCAACTACTCCAGTATCATGATGAGGGCGAAATATGATAATCACCCCGAGCAGGATGGTATGGAAAGCAAGAGCACCAAGCTTCGGAACGCCCATCCAAACAACAATTGCCGTCCCCTTGCCGGTGCCCTCGGAGTGCCGAGTGTCGTGCTCCCGACATCGGCGCCTGCCCCGGTCATGAAATAAAAACAATGAGCCTCATGTTTCCTGGGCCCAAACTCAATCCATAGCCCAGAGATCAACTACAGTAGCATATTTAAAATAA
>JAECYV010000068.1:0-44272 GCA_023014305.1 Lepiota subincarnata
ACAATTACCGCGTCGAATTGACGGCGGAATCGATTGATTTCATCAATCGATAGGAGATCGTGCGCCTGACGAGTCTTATAAGCAAGACGAAACGGGAGGCAGGGGCTAACGCCCCACCGTTGCGCCCTCCAACCCCTCGCCTTCGGCTCGGTGTTGTCGTGCTCCACCACTCCCATTACCCCTCCCTGCCGCATCACCTTCCACAACGTTGAGAAAATCTTCATCCTCCTCGTCAAACTCCAATGGTACACTAATAACATCGCTATCACCCCCTTCCCTCCTAGGTCCTAAGCTCGGTGAGCGCATCGTGCAATGATACGAAGTTGATATCTCCCGCCGAATCCGACCAAGACCTTCGGACATGTTGTCTCCAAACCTCCGTATGGGAATCGAGTTTCTGATAAACGAGTGAGAATGGGTACCGGATACACCATTGGGATACATGGGTAGTATCGCCGGAACAGTGCTGGTGTACTCGCCAAGTGTTCCTGCGAGCGCAGAAGCGAGGGGTTCATCAAAGGACGTGCGAGCATCCCCATGATGCCCATCAAGATCGTCGATGAAACGGTCACTTGTGCTGTTCAATCCGACTCCGACGCTGACTTGCACCTCCCTCCGCACCTGGATCTTGCCGCCACGAATATCGAAATGGTATTATCGTAGCAATGCGTGGTGATCTTCACCCAAAATCCAAAATGTAAACTGATGAGACAGATATAACGAACGAGGTAAAATGTGTGGCAAACGCGAACAAGTTGATAGCTCTGCTCGTGCGGGCCAGCTGAAGCGAATTAGCTAAACCATATGGCAAGCACGGTATGTAACACTTACTCGGAACCAAAAATCTCCCCTGTTCGTCGACCAAGCTCAGCCCCCGAAGGCCGCCACTACCTTACGAACCTCCTCCCAATCCTTCTTCCTCTGCAAACTCCATGTCGCCACAATTTGGCCTTCCCAGTGAGGCCCATCGCAACCTCTCCGGGGGCCGGCCCACCATCACCACCGCCGCCACTGGTCGATGTCGATGAAGTGCGGCTAATGGCGCCGGGTGATGCGCTGAGCCGCCCTGGGCTTCCGATATGTCTGGGCAATGACCTCAAAATTGCATTTACCGCAGCAGACTTCGAGACCGTCGGGGGGCCCATTACCTACTGATCTTTGAATCGCTGCTGGTCGACGACGATCCGACGCAGCGAGAGTATGCCATCCGTTGGATCAAAGACCAAGATATCTTGAGTGTTACTAACGCGATGAGCATGATGAGGAGATACGGGCGGTGAAGCGGTAGGATCATTATGTTTGGGTACGATTGGAGGCACCAGGGTCGACGGCATCTGAACGTCGTCAGGGCGAACGAATACGAATGCAAGTGGAGCACGTTGTTGTTCTGGTTTCGGGCTATGCATAGGACGGAGTCGGACGACGGGCGTCACCTCAACTTTGGATGGTTGCTAAGAACATACAAGCAAAGTGAGATGCAGTCAACGAAAAAGAGACAAAAAAAAAGCACGCACCAATTCATCTGCATACTTCACTCGACCTTCCAGATGACTGGCAATATCAGGCTTGCCTCCATACGGATTGGCCGAGAAAACGTGCAGTGTCCTGTCACGTGTCCCAATCGCCAACCATCTCACATCCACCGTACGATCCAAACCTTCAACAAGCACCGACATCCTCCCCCCGCCTCGAGTTGTACATGTGCAACGACGATCCATCTGACTCGTCTATTCCACTGGGAAAGACTGTCTTGTAGCATCTAGAAGGTGGTGCGTAGGTTGATTGAGGCCGACTGGGAAGATGGTGAGGACGAACAGTAAATTTCGAGCGTGCACTGGAACGGGAAAATGAAGATTAGCTGATGTTTTTAACACGAAAACATAGGGCGTACGAATTAAATGAGTACCTGAGGGTAGGTTAGCCAGGTCGGAAAGCCAAAAGGAATTCTTACAGGCACTGTATATAACCCGTATACGTCTCACTATCGACCAGTCAACATGCTAGCTGTGGTGGAATTTCACGAGCCTACCTAAGCGCATGAATTAAGTTGAGTAACACGACAGCGTCAGCATTGAGGATCTCCCATTCGAGGCCAGGGTGGAAGGGGTGGTTTTCGGCATGTTTCTTGAGCTTTGATTGTTCCTGGGCGGCAGCGAAAGTTGACTGATGGAAAGAGGGAGATGTGGGAGACTTTTGATAATGTGAAGGGGAGGGACGACCTGTGGCTATGCAGGTGGACTCTTCATAAGATTGTGGTGCAAAATTTGGGGTAAAGATGATTGACGTGGCGAGTTGTTATGGGAACAACTGGCAGAACCTGAGCCACGAGACCTCTATTGAGTCTTGTCAAGCGCTCGAGAGGCATCGTAACCATAATGATATACTTGGATGGGGTAGAGGCCGAGAGGGGTATAGAGTGGGGGGTGAGAGGGTCGTCTGTAGAGGGCAATGATGATGCATGGCTGGTCACAAGCTGGAGCGATGAGTGAGTGAGTGAGAGTGAACAAGTGAGACCCTTGCAATTCAACAAGTTCAAATGGGATGGAGAGGACGGGACAAGCAGTTTCCTCGGGAGACATGCGACTCAGAAGGAGGTACTCTCGGTCAACAACCGCTGGGACTCTAAATTTAAAGAGATAACTGACCTGGGGAAAAATTTACAATAAATGGTCGGCACATGTAGCCATTATGTCACCACTTGACTCGATGCATTTACACTCTCTCACACCGCCAAAATCGGGGTAATCAGAGGATATGGGGTAGAGTCGAATTTGTAACAATCCATATTCGTGATAACTCACACTCCATTAACAACTCGTATGAATTTGGGTCCCCCAAGTTTGTTTCATGTGTTATGATGTCAAAATCTATAAATATATCATAATCCGTTGAAGAGTAAGAATTTGAACTTCTAGCAGGTATCTTCTATCAGAGGACTACCGTGGAACTCTGTGAATGGCTAAGCAAAAATGTATGGGTTCCAGAACCCACCCACGCTGTTTTACGGGTGCAAGACGGCAACTCGGATCTCCCGCTAAGAACTGCAAGCTCGCATGAGCAAATCGTCCTTGTGATGAGGGAGAACAAGCAAAAAAAAGACCGTTCGGAGGGGCGCTTCAATAACCATAGGTGTCCGGCGTGAATCGGATGCCAGCTTAGTTCGAAAAGGTCCCCAGTTGAGGGAGCATATGTACAAGGGCACTCTAGCCCCGAGAGAGTAGCATTTAACTTTACTATTGCATATCCGTCGACTCTCCATCTCTCAGTACGCGACCATGCGAGTCGGTCAGTATCCATCTGAATCAACATGCAATAAGAATAGATACATGGTATATACATTGTGATTGATAGTGTGTCCCGAAGGCAGCGAGGGGAATGTGACCGAATTTTATAAAAAAAAAAAATGTCCCGGAAACATCAACTGATGTGCTGAACAAGGGAAGTTTTTCAGTGAATGAATAACTAGAGTCCGATGCGTGTCCATGGGCGGACGTATTATGAAACCGGAGGCAATTAAGAGTGTACCATATGGAATAACCTCGCAAAGAGTGGAAGGGTTGAAAGGAGCGTTGTCAAAAGGAGCAAAACAAATTGAGGGCTGATGTGCAGATTAAAAAAAGTCAATTCTAGATAATGGGTTGTTCCCCCGTGTCCGTGAAAATGTAAGTATGAGCCGGTCATGAGCAGTCGTGGACGAAGGGCAGGGCTAACAGCCTCCCGAATACTGGACATGAATGAAATTAGTATTCTTCGGTTGATGCGTTGCCCCGGAGAACTTACCAAGCCATTCTTGGGTAATGGATACGGCCACATTGTCATGTTTTGGTCTAAAAGGATATCATTAGCAACGTCCACCATCGGACAAGTATCCGTACTTGCTCATGTAAGCATCGATATGATTCTTAATATAATCTGCCGTGGGGAACTTTGGTGGATCGCAACCAATGTTCACTTGGTCTTTGCGTTGATATACGCGGACGTAATCGATGAGAAATTCGGAAGGGAACATCATTGAAGCGACATCGATTGGTTGCCAGTTTGCTGTAGCGGGCAAAATAAATAAGTAAACAAGGGTTAGAGACAATTGCATGCGTACGTGATATACCCAAGTTCAAGACGATCGACATGGGTTCAAGAGGGATCAGACGTTGACCAACACCGCTGCCAATAGGAAGCGGATCGGGTCCGACTGCGCCAGGCCCGACTCGGTGTGATGGACTACCGTCGACTTGCCACTCGATATACCCCTGGGTAGGTTGATCAGGGTCTGACCAGTACTCGAAACCAAAGGTCTTGAAGGCTTTCCCAGCCCCCTGGAACATGTCGCTGGGCACTCGAGTCAGGCTGGATACGCTCTGCTGAACAGCGCTACCATGATATGTATTGGCTCTTGTCCGAGAAGTATCGAAAATCTGATGGTTTGCATCGGTAGAGCTATCGTAGAGATAGTCGTGGGTGAAAGGCGCAAACTGGGCACTTTGGGAAACGACTTGTCCGGGACCACCATCCTTGTCCTTTTCGGCTTCGAAAACATCGATTTCGGGTGCACCGCGGCCCCTATTATATACAGGGCCTGGATGGTCAGCACCGGGGCATGAGCAGGCGCTAAGTATGGAGTTGAGCAGGGAAGGCGCGGTTGAGTATGAGGTGACGAGAACATACGACAGCCGTTGCCCGCTTAGCCAGCTGAGCTCATTATTATATTTCTCACGGGATGCGCTAGAGGAGAGGGCGGCGGGTGGACCTTGTTTATCTGCATTGGTCTGGTTGGGAAACGTGCCGACATCGCAACTGTCGTAGCTGGTAACATCGGTGGGCGTAAGCCGCGATGGGTTGGAGCTAGGAGTAGTAAAAAGTGGGCGTACGTATAAGGCCACATGCCGTCGGTAGTGGCAGGGTATCCAGGTCGGGCAAGGTTGCCCATTGTCCATATGCCCGGCCACTTGGAATGAAATGGGGTAAGTCGAGGTCATGGATGAGACATGTGATGTCGTTGGGACTCACATAGCCTTGGGTATTTTCGTCTGGGCCTGGGAATACGACACTAACTTCGATATAACCGGTGGTAAAGCAAAACTTGTTCCAGGTCTGAAGCATCCCACTGCGATATTCGAGGCCATGATTATCAGCCACAGTAAATGGAGCGGTAGAGCCTGGAAGAAGGGTAAGAAGATTAGATATCGAAAAAGAAGCAAAGAAGACGAACCTGGTGTCAATCCACCTTGTTGGGTGCTGACCGAGTCCATCGTAATGACAAGGTGACCATCCCGGGTGGTGACTTGCGACGGGTCGTACCACTCGATGTCGCCAGTAGCGCCGTACCAAAGGTCGACTGCTTCCCAGAACGGATCGTCGCCTGGGTAAAATGTTCTGCCGTCTTTTTCGAACTCGTCGGAAAAGACGAGTTCGTATTGCTGGCCATCGAAACCGGTTCTTGAATGAGCTTCCGCAGGCGTATCGGAGTCGATGAGCTCGGGCATCTGAAACAGGACAGGTGCTTGGCCTTGGAGTGGTGTGAGAACAAAAAGGCAATGGACAAAGGAAAGAAGGGAACTGACCGGTCTGGTTGACGCGTATATTGCCCTCGATGCGGGCATTGCGGCCCTGGGTTCTGTAAAAGGTCATGACGGGGTAAAAGACAAAGAGGGTGAGGAGGGCGAGGATAAGCAGGACGAGGACGCTGACGTTGAGGATGCCTCTCCAGGGAAAGGCACCCTTGTCGCCCTTGAAGCCGCCCTTTTTGGAAGGATCGTGGAGGAGATCCTCCTCGTCGGGTGCATCTGTCTCGTCCTGGGAGGGATCATAGGGGTAAGCGACGAGACCACGCTGCGTGCCGTGGAAGCCGGAGGGGTATTTGGACTCGGAGGAAAAAGAGACAATGGAGTCTCCCGAATTGGAGAGGACACTGTCGCGGTTGTTGGGGAAGCGCGGGGGTACGAGGAGGCTGTCGCGGTCGCTGCCGTGTGCAGAGCCGCTGGCGAGGAGAGCCGAGGAGGGACGGTCACGCTCGTCCGCAAGACGGTAGAGGACCATGGAGCCCCTGTTGCCGGGGCCAGCATGGGGGAAGAGGAGGGGGTCGTCGTATGTGCCAAACTTGGAGAGATGGTTGGAGGAGCGAGAGGCAGGGCGGGAGGAGACGGAGCGTGCGAAAGGATTGACGTGGGGCGGAGAGGCAGGGTTGAGGGGCGAGGACACAAAGGAGGCCGACGAGACGGAACGAACGGCTGCGCGCGACTGGTGCTGGCTGGTGGTGAGGGGCGGAGAAAAGTCCGACATCGAGGGCGAGGTCGGGGAGGCGAGGAGACGGGTGTCCTCGAGAGGGTGAGCGCGGGTGCGGGCGGGACTGTGGTCGTCGAGGTCGCCGAGGGAGGAGAGCCGGGGGAAGGGGGCGGGGGGCGGCGAGGAGCGGGGGGAGGGGGCAGGAGAGGACGGGGGAGAGCTGAAGGGGTTGGTGACCGCCATCTCTCAGCGCGGTGCTTGCGAGAGAAAAATCCCATCCATTCAACACAAGGACTAGGTCACCATGTCACATTGTCACCCTATTAYTCATAGCCCATCGGCATGTACACTATCCCGCCTCCGCCCCCTGTTCCTCCCCCGACCTTGCCCCCTCCCTCGCCGTACCCTGCTGTCATGAACATGGGGGCCCCAAACATCCCAGGCGGCGGTCCATACGCTGCATACCCGTGTGGGTACAGTGCTGGCCGCCCCCCACCCCAAGGCCCCCGCGGCCCACGGGGTGACGGCCCCCCTTGGCTCTGCCCAACCGGTCCTGCCGGGGTGGGCGCCGGCGGCTGATTGCCACTGCCTGGTGTGGCTCCCGACGCACCAGCAGGCGTGCCTTGATTTGCCGCCGTGCTTGTATCCTGCTGGGCTGGGCTTCCTGCAACCGCAGCTGCAGCTGGAAATGCCTGGAAGTAATGATACGGCGGCGACGCAAATGGGTATGGATACATGGGTGGTATCATCGGACTCGGGTTTCTTTGATGATGGTATTCTTCAAATGTGATCGTTGACGTCGAGCGCCTGCGGTATCGGTGCCTTCTTGGCACCCTGTGTCCATGTGCGTGCCCATGTCCATGATGCGAATGCGAATGCGAATGCGAATGGCCATGCCCGTGCCCGTGTCGAGTACTATGATGGTGGTGCCGGTGGTGACGTCGGCTTCGCCCAGGCACATTCTCAACAGTGTTCCGTCTCATTATTCTTCGTCGCCACCCTCCCAGCGGACTCAATACCGATCCTGTATCCCCTTCCCCGCCGTTGCTCAGCAAGTCCAGCGACATACTCGTCACCCCCATCCTCTCTCCCCTTCTCTTGTACCAAGATTGCCCCGATTTCTTCACAACTCCTCTCCCCCCTCCCTTACCCCCAAATCCCGCCATCGGACTGTAGTCCACCGTGCTCCTTTCGGATATCCACGGCAAGTGGTAAAACATATGGAAAAACCGAAACACAGGGTTCAGCTCAGAGCTGAAAGAAGGGTCTTCCGTATACGACGAATACTCTGTCACTTCAGTCGCCTGTGTTGCCGTTCGTGGTGATGTCGTCATCTTCAGATAATCATTCGTTGGCCCTGGRTGTGCTGTCACAGGCGATTGTACGTTTCGCGGAGGCGTGATAGACRTGTTGATGGGATTCGGCGCTGGCGTTGCGACCCCTGCCCTTTCGTTTGACCCATGCTGTGACGTATTCTCTGAACCCAATGGACTGATCGGTCTGGGTGTCGCTCGTCGAGATAGCGTAGACCCCGGGTGCTCTGACATCCTGGTCGGAGGCCTCGACGCTTCCGCCACGCTCGTATCTCCCCGCTGTGCGTGATACATCATCACCGTCGTCCTGTCTCTTTCTAGACTGGGTGGTGGGTACTCCGCCGCAGGCAGCGGCACGTTCCTTGGCTCCTGTTCTGGCGACTGGAAGTAGCCCGAGTGCTCCAAATTCACTTGTCTCAGGGTCTCTCCCGACGGCGGCGTGAGCATCAAGCTCGGATTCCTGTGTCTCCTTGGCTCTTCCAGCGACGGCTCCGACGGCAAACCACCAGGCATATTATCCAACGTTGACTGAGGCGCCTGCATTCCTTGCATCATCTTCAAATATCCCACATTTGCCGCTCCAGCCGTAGGAGTCGCTGGATTCGACACATACTGCGGGAGTGAATTTCCCGTATCCATCATTGCCAGTCCGGCGGTTCTCTCCTCCTCACCCTCGTCCACCTCTTCATTCGCAAACGCACGCCGCTTCCTCCCGCCTCGGCTCCCATACCTCAACACCGTCTTTGGGAGTCGCTTCAGACCATGAAAGAATCCCCCCACAAACGATTTACTCCCCTTCTTACCGCCACTCCCGAACGTTCCATCACTACGCAACTGCGTCGCTCCTGGAATCGGCAAGGGCCTTCGTCTTGGGGGGGGCGGCACCCGCTCCATAGGCACGCCCATCCCATTCGGCCCCATCCCGACCGGCATCCCCAAACCCATACCCATCATGTGGCCGCTAGGACCTAATCCCTGTCCACCATACCCCATACTCGGGTACCCGTACTTCACGGCCGCTTTTGGTGGCTCCGGAGGCGGTATGTCCACATACCCCTCATCCTCTTCTTCAATATCCTCCGTCACATTCGTTATATACAATCCAGCACTCGATTCGTGTCCGTGTCCATGGCCGTTTCCTGGTCCTGGTCCAGACCCGTTTGTTCTTCCTTCACCATACCCGTGCTGAAAACGGGGATCTGGCAGAGGCCGTGAGGCCCTCGCGGGGGACGGATCCATCATCGTCGACGGATTGACCCATGAGGGCGTACTCGCGTAGCTCAAATACGAATTCCTCGTCATCGAACGGCGTATCCCACCGCCATTGCCGTGAGGAGGGCCGCCGTTATTGTTGTTGGTGTCCATGCTGAGTCCAGAATGCACAGAAGGGTTGACGCGATAGATGGTGTTGGGGTTGTGATTGTGGTAGTACGAGTTGTATGTCACGTTCGGATTCATCGAGGCCTGCTCGTGCGTGAGGTGGTTTTAGTTAGCGATAATGGATGAAATCGTTACTGCGCCTCCTTTTTGTTCGATTGGTTTTGTGCTAAGTAGGAGAGTGTGGGGGAGGCATGGTTGGATGATGATGTCCTTGGAGTGCACTCTGCACGTGTTATGGCACAGCTACAGAGTTTAACCTATTGAAGGATATGAAAGTGCATGCTGATCAAGTGTTACATCCCTCTTGGTCGCAACAACGCCGTGTTAATTACACACCCAGCTGTTCACCTTTCGGCTGCTCACGTCGACCGCGAGGTGCGTCACCTTGAACCTAAGACCATATTTAATGGTACTTGGTGGGTTTGGCGCACGAAGCACATGGGATAGGGCGCCTAACAATGACGACCCTGAGAGCGCTTATCGGTAGATGCACCCAGATGCTGTTGAGGGCGGGACACGCATTCTTCATCAACCCCATCAACGCCCAAATACCCAAAAGATGACGACAGACACCTCCAGTCTACAATCCGTGTCAACAAAATCAAGGCTTCGACCTCAATCCTCCTACGCCAGCTCTCTCCATAGTTCGAGCAACACACACACTCGTCCTCTCACACCCTTCGCATTCCTTCGCCCAGAAAGCTACAATTACACCGCCGTCGATCCCTACGCCGCCTCAATATCCCAGTCTATTCAAAACATAGGCTACTCACACCACTCCGCCGACTCCAGCCTCGAAGATGTCCCGGACGACCAACAACCCCAACCCTCCTACCTCCGACCGGATCTGTCCCTTCTCAGCGTCTCCGTCAAAACCAAGGAATCGCCACCAGAGCCGTATAACGTGTCAACTTATATCGCTGCATTCGCTTTCGACACCGTCCCCCGGTTATTGTATTCCTATGCTCTATTGAGACTCCCTTCACTATACTTTTCCCGCGTATCTCGAGTCTTCGAGGATGCTGATCTCACAATGCCGGAGATCAAGCGCATGGCATTAGAACTCGCGGCTCAATATCCGGAAGACGTACATCATGTTCTCTTCACCAGTCTGTCGACCCAATCACCACCGTCATCACCATTTTGGAACCTAAAGACCAACTGGGAGACATTCATCGAATGTTTGCTACGCGAATGGAAGACTCTGAATATTATTTCTGTTCTGCTACTTTCGTATGTGCCCTTCCTCTAATTCTCTCTCGCTCCCCTTCCGTTTATGCAACTTCCTAGCGCTATTTTGACTGTGCTGCAGATTGACGTTGCAGCAAACGATCCTTTGACGAGATACGCTGCCTTGATGTCTCTCATATGTGCGCTTATGAGCCTTCTCTATGGCTGCATATTTATCATCCGGTTTGGGGGAATGAAAAAACCACACAAGGCAGCCGAGTGGGCATGGGTATGAGCCGCTTGTTTTCGCACCCTTCTCACACTCAGTGACCCGTGTCACAGGAGGCTCGAAGAACGCGGACAATAATCTGGTGGAACGTTTGGGTCATGCTCGCGATGCCTTCTGTCTGGCTTTCGTGGTACGTTCCCTTAATGACATCATCTTCTGTTCAGTCACCTTACATCCCTTCCCTTCCCCTTGAAGGTCAGTAATCGCGTACATCGTGTGCATTATGGCCTTTGTCTGGAGAACAGGCTCAACCGCAGATGGGCACATCTCACCACTAGAGCCACGGCTCGCCTTTTGGCCACGACTTGTCATCTCCCTCATGTTCGCGCTTGGTGCGGTGTACTTTGCATTAATAACAGCTACTCTGAGTCGATATGGCTCCAAAATGGATAAAAAGTGGCGCGATAGGGTGAAAGGGTGGACGGATCGATTGATTTACCAACAGCCATTTCCCGAACATATCACTACATATCCTCATATCACCCAATGGAATGCATCAATTCAAAATGGATGGCCCAGAAAAAATTCAGATGATTCATACGCCAAACCCAGTTTCGTCCCTGCATCAAGGTTTTACTCTCGATCACCTTCTCCGATTCGACCCATACACGAAGACGAAAAACCATCATATGAAATTCCCGCAGCCATTCCCGCTAGATCTGCTACCCCCGAGCCACACGGCCTGCCTACGCCGCTGAAAACATTCAAAGCCGTCGAGCTGCGGTTCTATGGTACTGAAAGCCGCCCTCTCTCGCAAGATATGGAGGCCAGGAACATTTCCCAGGAAATCTGGGCACGATTCATCGATGTAAGTATGAATGAATACTTTTCTTATAATTCATACCGCTGATCCCTCAATCAACCTCTTACAAGGAAACTACACAAGCATGGAATGACCCCACTCTTCCCTCCGCGCGCGAAACGACACCACAAGCTAGCGTTCTCCGTACCATCTCCCTCTGGAACGCAAGTGTTTTCGCACCGCTATGTCTGGAAGCTGTCATCTGCCAAGAATATTACCCAGAATGGCCAGAGTCGCCTCTCTATGCGATATATTTTGTCGATCGCCAGCCTGTGCTCGGTCGGGTATTACATCTTGAAGAACGCTTCGGCCCAGTTCCTATGGGCTTGATTAGGATTGACATTTTGGACTTTTCGAACTTCCAGCATAATTGGGTTACGCTGTTCCCGGAGCGTGATACAGAGGTGCATTTTAGTCCGCAGAGGCCTACACCGCCACGAAATGGCATCCGACGAAATTCCATGATACCCGGCGTTCGAATACAAGAAGCCGAAGATGATGATGACCACGACGACGATCACGAAATAGATGAACGGTCGGAGAGCGAACGAGAAATCGATGCAGCTTATACGACAAACCCGCTTATTCCGAGGTCACGCAGATCCGCTACACCTTTACCTGGATCACGAGTACTGGAATCACCTTCACTGGAACCATTTGCATCGGACGATTCAAACTGAGCTTGATGCTTGGTTGCTATTGGGCATTACGCCGGACCGGGCCCGAGGCTTTGCTATTTCTTCGAGGGAAATAGTCTATTTTTCTCGTTGACTCTACCACACACCCAGTGACGCTTCATAGGAGGAGGAAAGCCTAGCGTGCTTTCGTCTTCGCTTGTTCAAAGCCCGACACATGGCTTTCCGATTCACCATCTCGCGCACTCGTTCAGCGCCTATAAGCTGGAGGATATTATATTTCCATCTTTCACGAGGTGCTGTATCATATAAGTAAACAGGTTCGGCAGGAATGGCAAGGGAGTGGATGGGCTGTTGATAGTATTGTAATTGTATAAGGCAATGCATATGCCCAATGTGGTTATCGTCGAGAAATTGTGCGATCACGTATCTGATCGCGTGCGTGCTTGCACTCGGAGTCGAAAGGAGGCGACAGAAACCACTTTTCTCCAGTATTCAGTTTTGGGTGTCTTCCCAACCCGAACTTGAACATTGCAAAACATCAATCGCATGACGCACGGTGTCCCTAACTTCCTTAATGTATGGCTACGCCCAAACCAGAATCATGTGGTAGTCACGAAAGATAACTTAGTATCCCGTGGGTTGGGTACAATGATAGACAGTAGGTCCTTTCTGTCCTTCTTGTGAGTACTATCTCGGGTCCATTTGATCCCTCGTGAGCCACTCTAGCGAGGTTACCCCCCACAGTAGCCTTCCACTTAGCGATAAGCCTCTCGGTGGTCATGAGCCAATCTTCTTCCAAAGGATTGGGTTAACCAGTGGAGTGGCAGAGGCGCTTCCGTGCAAACGGTATTGATTAAAGTGGCAGCAAAATTTTGAAAGAATTCAAGTCGTCCATTATTACTCACCCACCCAACTCTGCTGCATCGAACCTCAGTCGATCACACCGTCAGGGGAATGGAGGTCTCGGTGAGATTTATTCTGACTGATAACTTCGGCCCCATTATAAGATGCGGGCTCGATCATACATAATTACCCTCAAAAATGCTGGTACGCCCGGGCACCATCCCGCTGCTCTCGAGAAGTTGCATCTCGAAGATTACAACTAGTTAGATACGGTATATGTTCATTTTGGGACTCAGCTCGTGGATCGACAGCTGGTGTCAGAGCTCCTTCGTTGCCTACGTTGGGTCTCCGGAAGCCCAGAAGCCAATAATTTATCCCTTGAGGATCCAGAGGAGAAAGAACGCTTAGAGGGCCTCAAAAGGTTTACGGCAGCATTATAAATATATCATCTGTTGCCCTAATGGTATTTTCTGATTGTGGTATCGGTGTCTCTTGGATTTACTGGCCACTGGCCACGGTCACACCTGCCTTTCCGGTCCGTCATTTAAACCCACCAGTATTTTCTATTCTGATGCTCTCTCTAGGGTCAGCCGCTCACTTCTGGAAGGAATCGACGCGGCGGCAAAGGGCGGCAAGTTGATCCGATGATCACATGCACACTCACCTACCAATCTCATTGTCCATAATCCTAATTGATTCTATTCCTTGTCTGCTCCTCGATTGTAGGCCAGAATCATGTGGGTGTGGGATACGGTTCTCACGCACCAGTTCAGTAGGGTTGGGCGTGGGTCAAGACCCCTGTCTTGATTATACCTCGGCGGTGGGATATACCTCGGTACCCCTGTGCCCAAACTCCTTATCCTACCTGAGCTTGGGTTGCAGCTTCTTCGAAGTCTATTTATGTGTGAGCATAAACCCGCTACGCTTATATCACCCGTCAACGTTGAATGCACCTCTGAACTTACCCCCGACCTCGATACAACGATGTCGCCTGCACTGTGGACTCCCGCAAAATATCCCTCTGCTCGTCGTTCTGGACATGTCGACGTTTACAAGAGCGCGTTACAGGGCGAAGTGTGCATATCTGACCCATATCAATGGCTCGAAGAGAAATCCAAGGAGGCGGACGACTGGATCGCAGCCCAGGCTGCCTTCACACGTGCCTACCTCGACCAGAATCAAGATAGTCACGAGCTCGAGGACAGGTTCCGTGCCAGTATGAATTATGCAAAAGTGAACCACCCGCCCTTCCCTTGTTTCAGTTGGCATGTTTACAACAATTTACTGCATAGTTCTCCGCGCCCACTTTACTTGATGACGGGCATTGGTACTGGTTTTACAATACTGGTTTACAATCACAGCCCGGTACGCATTTACCCCGAGTAGTCAGTAGAGATGCTAAGCTCACGCTATGGGTCACCCAGTCATTTACCGTTCCAAGGAACCTGCTCTCCCTGATTTCTCAAAGGAAGACAAGGAAGTTGGCGACGTATTTTTTGATGTGAGGGTGGTTAATACACTCAATTGGTCTGGTTCATCTCACTCCTGAAAGTCAAACGTACTTTCGGCCGACGGTAGTGCCGTCGTAACCGTCTGTCGTTTCTCTCCCTGTGGCAAGTATTTTGCGTATGCGATATCTCATTTAGTGTGTATTACATATTCCAGCATGCACATGCTGTCTTGGATTTGATTCTTTGCATAGGGAGGCGATTATTCCACGATCTATGTTCGCCCTACGAGCGCTCCATTGTCTCATACAACAACAGTCGAGGATGATGAAAGCCGACTCCAAGATGAAGTTAAATGGTTCAAGTTTTCATCCGTCACATGGATGAAAGACTCCAAGGGCTTTCTTTACCAAGTGCGTCGTACCTCTCTCTTTCGTTCAACATATCATTTGTTCTGACACAGAGCAAAGCGGTTCCCTCCCCGAGATCCTCTTGCCGAGAGAGTCGCTGATGGGAGTGCGATGATATGTTACCACCGAGTCGGAACACCCCAATGTAAGGATGCAGTAACCCCCAGTCTTTATGTAACCAACTGCGTGATGCAGCAGAGGATATTATCGTGTATCAAGACATAAGTCACCCGGAGTGGGTATTCGACACGAATACTTCTGCTGACGGAAAGTATCTCTTCTTGTATCAGTATAAGAATACTGCGAAGGCAAGCCGCCATTGATTTATTGTAGGGGACCCAAGTGACACCTCTTATCATCAGCTGGGCCTCGTGTGGGTTGCCGACCTCGACGAGGGCGGGATCAAGCCTGAAATGCAGTGGCGAAAGGTCATCAATGAATACGTGGCTGATTATAATATGTTAGGCACCTGCCCTCGCTTCTCCGTGAAATTTTTATTAACTCGAAGGACAGAATTGCGAACCACGGATCGCTGGTTTACGCCAGGACCAATCTGCATGCACCCCAATACAAGCTTATTACTATTGATCTATCCCATAATGGGGAGACGCGTGACCTGATCCCGGAAGCAGAGGATGCAAAGCTTGTCGACGTTACCTGCGTCAACAAGGAATACTTCGTTACCATCTACAAGCGCAATGTGATTCCAACTTTCTTTTTTCCTTTTACCCATTCGTTTCCTCTTGGTGTTGACACGATGCTTACAGGCCAAGAACGAAATTTATCTTTACTCCAAGGATGGCGTACAACTAGAACGTCTGGCAGAAGATTTTGTTGGCGCTGCGACGATAGTAAACAGAGAAAAGCAGCCTTATTTCTTCGTCACTTTAGCGGGGTTTAACACGCCTGGCGTCATTGCTCGCTACGACTTTACAGCTCCAGAATCACAGCGCTTTAGCATTCTTCGGACGACAAAGGTCAATGGACTGGACCCGGATGAATTTGAGTCCAAGCAAGTCTGGTATGAGAGTCACGACGGGGTCAACGTACCAATGTTCATTGTCCGTCACAAATCAACGGAATTTGACGGAACGGCGGCCGCTATTCAATACGGTGATTTCTTCTCCTTTCAGGACATAGAATAAACTAACGGGCCTTTTGCAGGTTACGGTGGATTTGCCATTTCGGCGGATCCGTTCTTTAGTCCAATCATCCTTACGTTCCTGAAAATGTATGGTGCAATCCTTGCTGTCCCAAATATCAGGGGTGGGGGTGAATTTGGCGAGGAATGGCACAAGAGCGGAAGGCGAGAGAATAAGGTATGTGAGAATATATAGTCCTAATCCCACCGGTTAACGTTGCAATAGGGAAATAGCTTTGACGATTTTATTTCTGCTGCGTATGTCCGCTAATCATAAAGTCCTGGAATGGCACATGCTAACAAAAGTCCCTTCCGAAGTCAGTTTCTCGTCAAGAACAAGTACGCTGCCCCAAGCAAGGTGGTTATCAGTGGCGCATCCAACGGCGGTCAGATGTTCACTGTTGTCTTCTGTTTGAAGAGCATCTCATGATAAAAACAGGTTTTTTGGTCTGTGGTTCTATAATCCGAGCGCCAGAAGGAACTTTTGGTGCCGCTATCGCCGAAGGTGGCGTTGCGGACCTCCTGAAGGTAAATGGTCGCCTTTCGAATGCTCCTTCTCATTCTTCTGATTCATATAATCTAGTTCCATAAATTTACTGGCGGTACATTACCAGTTGTATATTCTCTATGGATCGTGTTAAAACTGATCATTGCTAGGAAAAGCGTGGACGGGCGAATACGGTGACCCCAGAATTCCCGAAGACTTCGACTTTATTCATCCATTGTCTCCTTTACACAATGCACCTACTGACAAGGCTTTACCAGCCACATTACTCATGGTCAATGCTGGTGAGTAGCTCCCACGTACTGGTATCCCACCACCTGACATAAGAATGGTCCTCAGCCGATGATCGCGTCGTTCCGATGCATTCCTTCAAATTCATAGCGACGCTTCAGCATAATTTGCCCCAGAATCCTAATCCGCTGCTATTCCGAGTGGACACGACATGGTTGGGTCATGGCTATGGCAAGTCAACGGATAGGCAGTAAGTTGACTGTTCTCTCTGTGCCTCCCGCTATTGATCGGTCTCTAGTATCAAGGACGCCGTCGATAAGTGGGGATTTGTTGTCCAATCCCTGGGACTCACACGCACGCAATCAACTGGGGCATCGCTCAACTAACCGAGCATCTGATTCATGTCTTGTATGTACGATTGTTAATTGTTGGGAGGTCTACGAACTTCCGAAATTATCAATGATTTATCGCGGTGTATTAAACTTAGCTCTGAATCGGGCTGAGCGATGCTTTCAATCTGGGGCCCTATGCGACAGCCTGTCACACTGGAAAGGCAGTTTTGTTGAACCTCAGCTTCCATCACTTCCCATAGCCCATCATTCGGACTGATCATATCAGCGGCGGGATGTTCAGACAGAGTCTTGTCGCGAGTAACGACAACGCTACCGGATCCCCGGCCCACGCCAGCGATGTGCCCGCAGACCCAGGTCCCATCCAGGAACCGCATATCTTGGTTTTCAAGCATCACACAACCGGACGTAGGCTTGTACATTTGCATGAGCCCACAATTGTGTATTTGCCACTCCCAGACGTACTCACGACTAAGTAGTCTCACTGGCAGGGAGGAAGAGTGAGGCATTGGAAAGTACTTGGATTGTGAGTTGGAGTGACGAATTGTGCTACCGGGGAGGGGACGCCCCAGACCTTGCTCAGGGAGCGCGCAGAACGTCGAATTTCCGCCAAGGCCTTTACACTTCGGTTTCGAAAAATTGACACCAAAGGGTTTGATTACCGGAATGGTGGGGGAGGGCAAAGTCGATGAGGGTAGTGGTGGAGTACGCAAATGTGTCCCTAAGATCACAGGACACGCGTAGCCATCGTACGGAGTCTGAATAAACAACTTTTATATCAACTAGACCACGAACACACATATTAGCTAGGCCACAGACATCGTAGCTTCATACAGTAGCTAAAACCCCCACTCCATTATTGAGGCTGCGTTCCCCAGTTCCCGTGATTATTACGAGTGCTGAGGTGAGCACTTATATACAATCATTCTTCCTCTTAGTCTTGTTGACCCGTAGCATAGCACACTGCTTTTTCTATGAAGTTATATCTCCTGCCCGCAGGTGTTCATGGAAAACGCAAGGAGAGGCGATTGCTTAAGAGAAGGATTATATGAGTGTGGGAAAGGGATGGCAGAGAGGATAATAGGAGGGAGCGCGTAGGAGCGGATGGAAGCCAGTCTACCCCTTTCCTGAATGTGATGCTCTCGAAGTTTGGGCCCAGACCCAACCCCCCTGGTTAACCTACTCGAGTCAAGAGCTGCTGGTCCCGGACGGACAAGCACTCCAGTGAACCAAATTTCCCTCCAGGACAGCCTGATAACTGGATAGACTATGAATTTGTGCTTAGCTTACATCAAGTCCATTGCATCTGATCAGAACACCTCAATCCACGTGTGGACAAGTATCAGTAGACTAAGTACCGCATGTAATGCAATGCCTCTGCTGAGAAGCCCGACGCATAGAATCTCTCAGAAATCATTACTAGCTACCGAGCTTTGATTAACAGAAGCCTAATCGTCGCGGTGGTCGTAGGGAATCTCGTCTGGAGAGACACATAGAACCTGAGAACGAGGCGATTGTCAGAGCATGCTCATATTGAAACTAGCATACTAACCTCGCCAGTACGGATCGAAGAGCAGTCAGGATCGACATTCAGATTGTTCATCAGCAGGACATCAATAGAAATGTCATATTTCCCAGAGATGGTTCCACAGGTCTCGCCCTTGCCAACTCTGTGGACATTAGTACAATCCTGGCCAGGGATACCAAGACAGATTTCCTGCGAATGTAACTGTCAGTAATGAATTGGCCATCTGAGGAGCTCAACCAAGTACTTTTCCAACCGGGGGGTTACGACAATTGTCAGGGAGTCCGGTGAAAAGACTCAGTTGGTAGCTTGGATGTGTTAGAATTGACGCTAACGCGAGGAGAAAGCCAAGACATACTTGGAAACTTTCTGGGAGTTGGCAATCGAGTCGCATGTGTCTCCATATTGGACCTTATAAGTTCTGGTGCAATGGATAAAATCCTGAGCAACAGTGACACCGAGYGCTATTGACAATGTGATTAGCTTAGTGCATCTTTCACTGAACCCGAGGACAATACCCAATGTCAGCGCGAAGGCGATCGAGGATAGCTTGGAGAACATATTACTGAGCGCAGTGAGTTAGGGACAACCGGGCGAGTGAGGGAATGAGTTGGGTGGGGTGCAGTTTTATAGAGGCCAGGTGGCGGGGGTCGCTTGGTTAGGTGTCCATTAAGTGCCTCTAGTACGACAGCAAGAATGCGTCTAGAATGTATGGTTTCGTAAACTTGAGCGTTGGGGCACAAGCCACTTTGCCACTTTGAAGTTCCCATTGTTCCCACCAAGTAGTGTCAACTATAGCAGGTTTTCTTGGGTTGTTCGAAAACAAGCGGTTATCCTTGGGTGGCACCTCGTCAATATGGTTATTTTCTCGTTCAATTTTCCGGATTGCGTGTGAGCGCCGCCCATTGGTCTAACGGAAGCGAATACTCAAGTCAAACTAAGATTTTTCATCTTGCTGAGCGCCCTGCTGCTCGGATAATATGTTTCATGATTTTCGTAAGCGCTCGCTGTTTCGGCATGGTGAATCATCTCAACTTAGGCCATTGCGGAAGGATCAACATCTTAGAAGGGATATATTTTGCGATCGGAGGCAGAAATTGGTCTTTCCCAGAAATTTTCCTTGTAATGGCGCTGGTACCCGAATACGCGATAGAGCGACCCATCTCTGGGCCCTTTCCGAAGCCCGGAAACCACCACTCCCTCCGCTTCATGCATGGTAGGATACCTCTGCGCTACATCACCTTATGTCATGCCCAGTATAAACAGGCTTCCTTGTTGGGAGCGCAATAAAACTGTAGCGATGAAGTCCAATCAAGTGTACCATATGTTTCCCCTGTTTACTGTTATTCCAGTTTCCTCTAAATAAAGAAGTATTTAAAGAGTAAATAACCCTCCCATGTACAGTAGCGTACTTTCCCCAGAATCCGATAGTCTTATCCTGTCGAACCCTCTGGTCCGAAGGTTCCTCTCCCCTTCAAACCGTGTGCCGTGACTCGCATACGTGCTCTCGCGTCACAAAACCTTGCACGATACGGTGGTATAAAGATGGCACCATATACGAGGCATCATTGGGCCTAATGACCTGCAATCCGTTACTTCCCTCACTAGGAATTCCTTTGTATTGTCTTGCAGCTGAGTTCCGTTTGGTTATTGCTACTCTAAGATCCAAGATTCCACATCTCCTGAGTAACATGGACTCCGACCAGCTAGTCCGCCTGGATCGTTGGCACCGTACATGCTGTGAACATGGAAGATTCCTTCTCCCGTGCTCAACCTGCACCCCACCCACCCCGTCCACCTCCAACATCAGCGGCACTCACACAGATAGCTCTTGTTGATCTCACCTGCAAGACGGTCACAAATAAATACCCTAATTCATGATTTCCTCGCTGTGCACGTTATTCTCGGATGCTGCACCATTGCGTTCCGACACCAGCCTCATCCCCATCCGGCACCTTAATCCGATCTTTAGGTATCATTCCTCCCGGCTCGCTAATTAAGCGCAGATATCGCTCACTCTAGTTGGTTTTGTTCGGCCCCTCCCACTCCTACTTATTAACCACATTATCCAGATCTCTCCCAGCCTCAGATCGTGTTATTTTGCAGTTTGCTCTATCCGGTCTAGTATTCCGAGCATCTTGAGGGCTGGGATGGCTTCGTCCAAGGTACGACAAGGCTGAGGGAAGGAGAGTGCAATGTCGCTGATGATACCACGCGTGTCATGAATACTGGGCCACATATGTTTCCGTCCTTCTGTCTTCGTTTTAGATTGTGTGTACCACGTAACAGTAGATATGTGAAGAGATCATCACGCAAAAGAATATCTTTAGTTCAGTCTTTTCAGCCTCTGAAATCTAGAGTTTCCGTTTTCCGACTCCGACAGCATTGGTGACGTCCAGGTACGGGGACAGGTGTCAGTTTATTTATTTGCTTGTAACCATAAAACGGTCTATGAAAGATTCCATAGTGTGTGTGGCCAAGTTCGGGAAAAAGTAATGAAGGAGATATTTTATGACGATGAATAAAAGGTAAAGATAGGAAATCGAAAAGAACGTAGCGTCGTTGATGCCTGATACTGATAGGACCAGACATCCATCTACCTCCGGGTCAAATTGGTATCCCTAGGGCTACGGTGTCCTTTAGTTGGACCAAGACTCTGGAAATCGCCAGAGCGATCAATGCCGCCAAGGTCGGAAGAATCAGTGAGCTCCGTTCTCAGTTGAAGCTGGGAGAGGGCAAAAAGGCTCATCAGGTATCTCCTCATTAAGTCCCCCCTACAGCGCATATCCTCGACGTCGGTAAGCCCACTTCCCCATCTGATGATGACCAAATACTCTTCCCTAGCGATAGCCACTTTGACGTCTCACTTGTGTTGTCGACCAGCGTTTAGAATATGCAAAATCGAGAAATTCGGACGCAAATGTTTCTGACAATGTGGGCGGCATTTCTAAAACGGGAAGGGGGATTTGGGGCACTGGTGGGATCACCTTGGACCGCTTGCGCGATCCGGCCCTGGGCTATACATCTCACGTTAGTTCTAGATAGACGCGTCATATATTTAAATTGAACGCACCATAGAGGAAGCTCGAGGAGTCGGAGGAGTCGATCCTGCTTCAGCCACAAGGGTGGAGGTGAGAGAAAAAAGTGTCGTTTGACGGGAAAGAGACTCCATCTCCATTGTTCCTTGCACTTGGGGCTCTCTCTGCAGTACCATGGTTACTTCTTGTAGCTGACCGTTCCCCGGCGTGTGTTCCCGAAATCGTGTAGGTACGGGCAGCTGAGCTACCGGCTGAGGGGACCGCAGAGCTGCCACCGGCGGCGGAGTGAGCACTGTGACGATAGGTAGTGCAATAACAACTTCTTCAGAATCCGTGTCAAATAACGATTTGTGACTTAAAGCACTTCTAGTGGACGGCGCTTCCAAGTATGAGAAACTCCTGGGCTGTAATAAGTCACGTTGCCTGTCTTGCTCTCTTGTCTTGTATAGCCTGAAGAAGGCAAGAAGAGCCATGGCTGCCATAAGGGTTCCGGCCCCGGCGGCACAAATCGCGATGACGGCCTGCCGAGACAGCCTGGATATTATGCAGACAGTCAAGCTTGCCCCAACCCATTAGAAATCACTTACATTGGGAAGAAAAATTTATCGAGAAATGGATAGGACYAGTAGAGACATTGAAGAGCTCACAGTCGTTCAGTTCAGACTTTTTGGACTGTTATAGGGAAAATCAAGTGATCGGCCTCAGTAAGGCAACAACGACGGGGTAACAGTTTAAAACATTGATCATCACCCTCGGTAGAGACAAAAACGCCTACCAACTATACAAGAACGACCACTTCTATTTCTGATGTGGCCAACATCAGATGCTTCGACATTGCGACCGCTGATGAGTATGATGGGTCCAGGCCTCACGCAATTTGATGGCTCTCATGAGTCATCAACAAATTCGATATATTATTCGTGAAAGACATCAGTGAATCATCTCATGAACACAAAAAAATAAGGAAATCTGCTGGCCAGAAACAAAATAATGCTCTGGAGGGCTATGCCTCAGTCTTTTCCTCCACGGAATCTGAGCGTTCAGCCTGCAAAACTATTCAATGACTGATAATACTACACAAAGTGACAAAAAACAGACCTTGGCCTTTCCTCCAATGACATCCTCCAATGTCTTCTTACCGACATTCTTATCAATCTTCCAAGCAGTGAATACGTGGCCTTGCTGGAAGATCTCCTCGACCTCTTCAAGGGTCCGACCGACCGTTTCAGGGTACATGAAGAGTATATGAACAAACGCGGCAAAGTTGAAGGTGCCGAAAATAAAGTAAGTCTTCCATGCGATATTATTAAGGCCAGGTGGGACGGCGTATGCAAGCGAAAAGTTAAAGAGCCAGTTTGTGGCCTGGAGTAGATACGTGATCAACACCGTCCCACGTCAGAATGACACGCTATCAAACTCACAGTTGCCAACGCTACTGCTTTCCCGCGGATCTTTAATGGGTACTACAAAGGAAGGGCGTTGAGCTTGGCATGAGCGTCAAGCGACAAATAGCTTACGAGCTCAGCGGGATACGTCCAAGAAACAGGCCCCATGGTGATGGCGAAACTAAGGTAAACAGGAATCAGGAAGTTTAACGTGCAACGAGCAGGCAGGACCGGATTGGCTCACCTGCACACAAAGAAGTAGGAGCAAACAATGATGGCTTTGGTTGCAGCGTCGTTATTCTCGACAACCCAGATCCCTAGGAGTAGTATGAGCATGCATAAATGAACACAGAAACAAAAAATCATACTGGAAGCGCCGTCCAAAGTGCTCCAGGTGCCGAAGCGGGCTTGCAGGCCTCCGACAAGGTAGAGCCAGAATCCCATCAACAACGTTCCAGCAAGAAGCATCGGCCTTCTCCCCCATTTATCAATGTAGATGATAGCGGGAACTAAATCAAAATATAGTGAGATTCATGTGAGAGTGGCGGGAAGGAATAACCCCACCAGTGAATGCGACATTAAGGACGTATTGGACGGACTGTGATAATACATTAGTTATGTTTGCATTAGTGATAGTATGGTATACATTACATCGGCGATGAGATTGCTACGACGGCCAGTCAAACCTGCACCCTGGAACACGTAAACGATGTAATACCTGTATCGTATTATAAATTGTGTTCATATAAATCGAGTGCGATAAAACATACATCATGACGTTCATTCCACTGAGTTGGGACCACATTTGCAAAGCGCAACCAAGGAATACACGCCGTGGATTTCCGGTCTTGAAGAGATCAAAATACGATTTGGCGCCTTCAGTACGCTCAAATGTAACCTTGAAATTTGAGTTACCACAGGAACTGCGTGATAGGAATCATCATTGACATACTTGTTGTCTGATTTCTTCATATTCAAGAACGACAAGTTCATTATTCTTGTCTCCCCCGCCGTGCAAGTCTGCGAGAACCTGTAGTGCGTCATCTTCGCTGTTGAGATCGATTAATATGCGATGAACTTCGAGCATTTAAACAACGCAGAACCCACCGGCCCTTATCGAATAGCCAACGGGGGCTCTCGGGGAAAATAGTCATGCCAAGACTAAGAATAATCGCGGGAATCATTTGCAGACCCCATGGAATTCGGAAAGAAGCGACGCCATTGATGTACGAGCAGCCGAATTGGATAAAGTACTGGATCAGGATACCCCAAGTAATAGACCTTCGCGGTGGATGTTATCAATGATCAAAATTGATATCAAAAAACCCGAGGCCTACCATTGTTGAAGAGACACCATACGACCACGGATTGAAGGTGCGGTAATTTCGGACTGATAGATTGGGACAACTGCACTCGATAAACCAACGGAAATACCGGATATGATACGGCCGACAACCAGCATGCCACGGTTCTAGAAGGAAAGCGCGGGGTTGAATGATGTACATCACAAACACGATGTCATTGAGCGGCCCGGGGACTTACGACGGAAGCACATTGCAAGATAGACCCAATGACCCAGATGATACCTGCAAGAATAATGGTCTTTTTACGACCAATGCGATCGGCGAGCTGTGTAACTGCAAGAGCTCCAACAAAGGAACCCGCTGGCATCGAAGCGACGATAGCGCCCTGAGCATCACTTGTAGGCTAGTCCAGTTTTAGTAGAAGTTCCTGAAACCAAAATTGAGAAGCAAGCATACGTGGTTGAACTGTCTGAGATAGAATTCATTCTAGATCGGGGTCAGATGTCCGCAGCACCAACGAGAAGGCTGTTACGGTCGACTCACGTTCAACACCCCAGACATGGAAGAGATATCCAGACCAAAGAGGCCTCCTCCAATACACGCGAAGGACCCCACCACATACTGCAGAGGATATGAGCCATAGGGGAAAGAGGGTAGTAGGAGCAAAAGGTGCACGTACGGGATTGGACGCGATCTTAGCGTTGTACTGCAAGAATCTTTGAGTAAGGTGCAATCCCCATCTTCGAAAAGCCTTGGCTCACATTCATGGCTAGTAGCTTGCCTCGCGCGAGGTGGCGAAACAAAGGCGGAAGACCCTACAACCACATGGGACGTGCAGGAATTTATAGTGTGGAGCGGCAGGGAAGTGAGAACCATCTTCCCAAAGGCAAAGATTAGCTGATGTATTTCATACTGCATCTATCTCCTCCGAGAAGGGAGGGGTCACGAGGAGATTAGGATCATATGTAAAGTAACAAACGGTGACAACAGTATGGGCGCATAAAACCACACCAAACTATAATGGGGATAGAAGCCCCCTCGGCTGCGACTGAGAATTCTGCTGAGCGACGTTCTTCGTACCGAAACCTTGTTCACATCCAACGTGAGAGGTAGAGCATTAAGCCCTTGCCCTCAAACGGTGCCAAATCTGTGTGGGATGGCTGAAGACAGAATAGCACGCTGGCGGGACCGTGGAGTATTGTGTGGGGGATGAAAGGGTGTTATGACCAAAGGGGGGATTTAGGCGGCCCGGCTACAGGCCCCGGCAAGAGCGTGTCACGTTGTGGGGCTTGTAAATTCAAAGACAAATTCCCTTTGAATTCTGCATTTGATCAATCCTCGGAGCAGCCTGCCTCCCTTGCTATTTATGACTGACACACCATTCTCCAGCACACCAGACAGGGCACACCCTCGCCCCACCACTCCCATGTGCAGCTGGGCAATGCAAAAACTCGAATTTACCCCCTCACGTCCGTTCTCCGCATGCGCACAATAGCACACGCCTCTAATTATAAACCATGACATTCTCCATCCCCAAACCTCATGCACAACTCTTGCGGCGGATATTCTTAGGCCCGCGTTCCTGAAGCCGACTCAGCCTCCAATTCGCATAATATGTAGCTATTTGTAAGTGTACATTTCCACCGGAACAAGGCCTAATAGCAGTACCATTTCAATCTTACATTATCACAAAAACCCTGCTGCGAAAACTAACAGCGTGCCTGCTATTAAACCAAGAAACACAATCATCAAGGGGAGCACATTCCTCGTATCCCGAGCCAAATGAGGGGGTCAGACGACCTCAAAATGACGACCACTCCCACAATCTCTCCTGTCATCCCCCCCATTGCCTTCAAACCCATCGTCAACAGCAAAAACAATTTGACGTCGGAGACTCGGATCACATCAGAACAACTGATCAAGATGCAATCTTTGCCGGGCGGCTACATAGGAAGTACACCATAGACTACATACGTTTGAACCAGGCCCTAAGATTGGCTTGTCGGCAAGTCGGCAGTGGGTTCTTGCTTCACTTCGCATAGGGGGGCTAGACGTCCTATGGTTCCTGAGCCCGGTGCGTAAAAATAACACACCCGGCCGCCGACGGTAACGGGAGACGAGAGAGGGGGAAGGGGAAAAACAAGACCGGGTCCTTGTATCACGGGGTTGTAGAACTAGGGGTGCCCTGAAGACACAATCTGGACCGCGGGCAAAACATGCTGTACGCACACGTCAAGAAGCTGTCTTTCTGACTGTCTCACGACCCGACTTCGATACTCCTAGCACCATGCTTCGAGAGTCTTTGATCATCAAAAGAATAGCATATATGGTTCTTCTATACTAATAGTACATCAAGGTAGAGTACAATACATAAGTAGATGCATCACAAGTGTACATCGGACAGTCAAGAACAACACATAATTGAACGAGTCAAGGGACAAAAACACCAAAATGATCGTGGCACGTGATGAATGAAGGTGGGGGTGGTTATTCGGACAAAATAATGCAAGATGGGAAAACAAGAAAGCTCGGCAAACCGTAAATCAACACTAGTCCCTTGGTGATGGCGGCGACGGCGGCGGTGATTCCAAATAGAGCTATAACCAACTCTTTCGCCTTAGCTTCCAAAATAAGGCAGGCAGGAACTACACGCACGACTTAGATTTTACCAACTTCATCTCGTCGCCCAACTAATGTCCTACTCATTCTCTGAGCCATTCTTACCTTCCCGCGCCATCCTTCCAAACTCTTCAATTCAATCCTTGATTTTCTCGTGAATGCCTTCCCAACCAACGGGATACCCCTCTCCAGCACAACCAAACTCACGGGCTCCCCATCCGCGTCCGAAATGACATCATAGGAGCCTTCCTGTTTGAGATGATTGGGACATCGTTCTTTTGCCCAACGAACATTGATCTGCTTCAATTGTGGGCTGTACCGGAGTAGGCGCAACGCGGTTTCCAGCATGCTTTCATCCGTGTACATATGCCCTTTTGTGAGTGAAAAGCGCTTAAGGTCGGATAAGCGATGGAGCTGCTTGGCCAATTGTTTGAGTTGTTTCTAGGCACAGAACGATCAGCCGTTGCGAGGGATGAATAAAGAATGGAGACCACCCACAGCAGGGAACCCAGTGGTACACATGAAATGGAAATCGGTTAGCCGGGGAACAGCGTCAATAAGCGTCTTGTAAAATTCGGTGTTATCTTTGGTTGGATTGGCTACGTGTGTCCAGATATCCAGCGAGGTCAGTGAGGTCAAGCGACTAAGAGCAGGACAGACCGCCCCGTGCCTAATCTCGTACATCGGTTCGCAGGTGAGGTCGAGTGTCTCCACCGATTCTGGATTGGGCAGCTCGGCGAGCTGCTGGTAAACGCCGACGTACGAATCAAGCGCCGGTAGAGCGCCTTCGCCTAAATGCATAGGTATGGTTTCGGGGGACATCCATCGCTTGAAGTTCCAGAGAAAACGGATGTATTTGAGAGCCTTGTGGGCGGTGAGGAATTGGCCGAGAGTCCTTGGATCGGCCGGGGGTCCAAGGGAAAAGTCGCTCTGGTATCCGAAAGAGCCAAGGGTAAGCGAGTGCAGCTTCGGCCAGCGACCTTCCAGAATGGGCTCGAAATCGAAGACGCGGTATGATGTGGAGAAACTACATATTGCGAGYTCTTCCAGGTTAGGGCAGTGCTTGATAATCATGTCCCAAAAGCGATCCGGGAGATCTTCGAGCGTAGGGAACAACAAGTCTACCAGGGTAAATGGAGGCCACTGTTATGGGGCAAGTCGCGGAACCACAGATACAGCAACGTACCTCCACCTCCTAATCCATGTCTCACTATTATCGAAAAGCTCGTGAGATCCCGAAAATCAAATAACTATACAGAGGGATCGATGTGAGCGATAAGCGCAAAAAGAAAATCAGAAAAAAAGCACTCCAACGCACTCGGCTATTGCTGTCCAAGGTCTTTATCCCTACGTTAGTAAAAACGCTTTTGAGTTTGGGGCATCTGGGAAATTATACGTTCGTTTAGGATGAAGGTTGATAAACTGAACACTTGTCTTGATACCTGAGTCGCAACACCTCCCATAACCTGTCATTGGGGAGTTCCAATCCGTCCCAATCAAAAGTGTGTAAATTTTCCAGGCGGGGTGCAAGCTCCTCTAGCTTCTCGACGACCCAGGCTTCCTCAAGATATACGTCTGGCATTGGCCACGAAAGGTAGTAGTTTGGGCGAACGGCAAGCTTTTTGATGAACCGGCAGAGCTCTTGCCGCTGACAAAACATCTCGAGAGCACCACGGCATTTCTTGCTCGATTTGAGGACGACCGTTTCGTAAAGGAAGGGCAATAGGATATGGCGCAGACATGTGGACTAGAAAAAAGGGGCGTTAGGGGATAGTTTGAAGGGGTCGAGAGGGAGGGGGGATGGGGGAATAAGAAGGGGACGCAACTGTAAGGCTGAAGGAGAGGAGGTCCGCAGGGGTTAGAAGCACGGCGACTTCACGGATGATATCCTCGGGCACGCATCCCACGGTATACTTGACCGGGCACGCTGACCGTCGACCCGCGCCGACGTCCGGCAAATCCACATCTGGTGAATCGGGATCGATGTCGACGAGACCAAGCTGGGGGGCGCCCTGCAGGGAGGAGCGGCGGAGAGGAACCGAGCGGGTGGACAGGAGGTTGAGGATGCTCCGTCGCCGCGATTTTGTTGCTGCCTGGTCTGCCGGGATTCTGGGACGCGAGGTCATGGTGGAGAACTGGGGCTGGGTAACATGCAGCTAATGCGCAACCCAGTCTCAGACTCCAAAATGAGGCTTGCACTGCCACGCCGCTGGTTCCCTTGATTAGGCGCCACAAGTGCTCCTTACGCGAGCTATTTGCTGTACTGTACACACTTATATATGCATGTAGTAGCTTGTTCTTCTACAGACCTGTTCTGCTCAAGCTCTCGAGGATGCCCGAAATATCTCCCTCCCTCGGTCGCCTAGCACCTCAGATGGAATTCTTGCCGCACACGTCACATGGCGACAGCTCGATTGATCAGGCGATGCACCTCGGAAAGAACAATTGATTGTTCCATCACCCTCGTTCACCTTCGATATCGACCTACCCATCCTGTACTCCTTCTAATCCCACTGAGTTTCAGACCCTAGCCCTATGATCCGTTGCATGGACTATCTCACTGCCCCAAGAAATAGGGGGCACTGAACGTCGATCGGTTATGGTGGGATGCTGAGGAGCCAGGGTAGGCTATTTCAGGGACAAGTCGCCAATCGATGATGTTGTTATCTGTTGGCAAGTGAATGCAGAAAACTTTTTTATTATTATTACCTATTTAGCAAAACTCCCGAGGTTCCAGCCTGAAGAGCTGTGTATCATAGTGGGCACACAGAAGTCTCATCAACATCATACTTGTTGTTAGCACTTCTTTCAACTACCACAGTTCCAATCCTGGGGGCGATGAACCAAGCTGCCACTAGTACATATATATGTACATACTAGCCTCGATGTAATTAATAGTCGTCATAACATCCCTGCTGTTATTGGCCTTCTCCCGCATCAATAGAGATGCCAACCAACTATTGGCGGCGTCAAGCTAAAACAAGGTCGCCGTGTACCGTGTAACTCACACTATCAGACGCCGAAGGTTATACAGCTCCTTCTCGAGTTATGGCTGGTTAGACCAGCTGAAACTATGTCAAGACCTATAGAGGTATCACTAACAGGCCCTTGCACCAGTACGCTATATCTACATCGAGTTACCGTATTGTATCCGTACCGCCTCATTAGGCGCTTGATGGCCCCTATCACACACAGCAGCCGTCCTATCGTCCTACGTATACAGCAATCTGGGCCAGCGATTCCCTCGCTTAGTAGGTATCYGCAACTGTCCGATCACCCGAGATATGCTTGCAAGGACGATCCAATTTATCAGCGCACCCGGTAAGAGTATATAAAACTAACACGACGCGATAGGGAGAGAAATGCACTAGGAGTAGTAAAATACTGTGGTTACATACAAGTCCATTGTCCAGGAGAGAGTTAATGAGATGCTCAGTTGGTCAGCGAAAATGAGTGGAAATTAAAACGACCCGGGAGGAAATGATTAAGACCGGGTTCAACAAAGCAATTGTAGACGGGTGACGACGAATGTAAGGAAATCCGGTCATGACCAGGGATGCAAGGAGGGGTAATGATAAGGAGCGATGAATGACGGGAATCTAATTGTGTGATTACACTGCTACACAGGGTGAGGGCGTGATGGGTATCGGGATATAACGGAGACCGGAAGGCCAGCATGCCTTGGTGAAGGGTACCATGTCATCGCGTGCGCCAATGTTACCGCGAAACTTGGCGGAGGGTGAGTCAAAACGCAGTCATAATGGGGTAGTGACTTACTGGTCAGGAGATCAAGCGTCACACTCTGTAACGCTGAACGCCGTACATCGCAAGCGCCTAGCGAGTAAGCCGAGTTCACCTTTCTCCCATAGTACCGCACATAGTCAATGGTAACTGAGGTAGGTAGTTGGTCGGGAGGGGTATTTCTTGGAATTTTGTTCACTACTCGAAAGGCATGATGAAGGGGACAGGAAAAAGAGCCAGGAAAAGACTGACCAGAAGCGCCGATGCTCAGGCTCACACTTATGTCTTTCTTGAGGCTTGGGCCTGCAGGAACGTGATTATCTGCTGCTGCATTGGTATACGACCATGCTCCACCAGCCCACTCATTGTCCACTCAGGCGATGAAAAGACTAGGTCGAGTAAGGGGTACTCACGAATAGCCGCGCTTGAGTTTCATCTGCCTCTTGCATCCCGACTTCGATAAACCCATGTCCAAGGCAAAACGGGACCTTGCTGTCCAGCATTCCACCAACAAACTGACCGGTTGACGACGTCGTCAGAGGATCAATGCGGATGATCAACTGCCCATCTCCAGTGGTAATCTGTGAAGGAGAATAAAGACCCTTATCACGAGCTTCCCAGAAAAAATTATCCTCTGAAACGGGAGGGTGAGTGGGTGGATGAGTGATGAAGCAAGTGAGAGACAAACTGGGTGTATATGTCTGGCCGGTGTAATTAAATTCGTAGGAAAATACGAGGTCGTATGTGAGATCGTTGGTTCCCACAAAAGAGTACACATTTTGGGGGGTGGTTGAGTCAATATAATCAGCAAACGCGCTAACGAGCTTGTCAGATTGGCAGCAACGGCATAGCACACAGGAGCCTACCCAATCGCTGAGCCGTCCCCCGGAGTGAGAATCGAAGAGCCAGCCTGGCCAGTAGCATTGATCCTTGTATTTTTAGTGATGAGCGCGCTCCTCCCATTATCGCGATAATACGCAATGACTGGGTACCCCACGAATAGACATAGGATCGCAATAACCATGGCCACGAGTGTAGCGATGTTAATAACTCCCCTAGAAGATATACCAAGACCCCCTTTCCCATTCCTTGTGTTGAAGTGGTACCGTTGACTTGGATCGTGCATCATGTCCTCTTCGTCCGGTGGATCCTGCTCGTCGAGTCCAGGATCATAGGCGTATGCGACAAGACCACGTTCCCCGTTGAGGGATATCGATGTCACAGGGTACTTTGAATCCGATGAGAGGGATACAAAGGAGTCGCCTGATGTGGAGTACACGGAGGAGCGAGTCATGGCGGGTGGGAGGGGTGGGATGAGGATGTCATCGATGAGAGCAAGAGAGTTCGGTGAATCCACACGGCGGTATAGAATCATAGAGCCCCGCGAGACAGATGAGCCAAGGTTTGGGGTGTGGACGGTTGAGAAGGCGCGGCATTCCTCTGAGGCGATGCGGGTGATGCGCGCTGCGCTACTGGTCCTGGAGCCTGGACCGAAAAATGAGGACATGGAAGACGAAGGAGCGGCGGGGTTGAGGGGCGAGGAAGTAAAACTGCGAGGGAATGTTGAGGAGGGCGAGGGTTTGGGGGGATTTGGAGAGGAGGCAGGCGAGGGCGAGGGGGCTGCAGCTGAAGGAGCAGGCTGAGGGTCTGGGGAGGGGCGGGAGTCGTTGTCGGCAAGGAAAGGAACGTCAAAATCGACGTCCTCGTAGTTTTTGACCCATGAGTGTCTGTGGTCAGCCATGAGAGGTGGCTGGCGGTGAGCAACGCCGTCGCCCTGCTTTGCCTGCCCCGGCGCCGTAAAGGATTGGATATGTTCAGGCGCTGTCACGACCCTTTCAGTCTCTCCGTGTCACGCGCGCTAGCTCTTCCCCTGGCTCTCCGGATCTGTCCTTTTAGAAAACAAAGGGGTGCCCAGTCTCCCCCGCTGACTACCCCTCGCTCTCTCTCTGTGGCCTGTGCTCTTAGTAAGACAATAAGTATTGAATGTTCCCGCATGGCAGACACACCTGTCTAAAGTGGACCGTGAGCCCTCAGGGAATGGCATTATTGTCACATCCGTCGCGTTGACCGCTCACTATGCGTCGCCACAGCCGAAAGTTTCATGTCCAACAGATGATCCAAATGTCTCCGGTATCATCATGCCGGACACTTGTGTGCGGAATCTCAAACTTCATTGCCTCAGGGCGCTTGTTCCCACAAAGCCAGTAACCGGTAAGCATCTCGGCCCAATCAGCCAAGCTTGGGTGTCATATTGAGTAAGCACGTGCAGGGCTAGGGCGCGAATAACGCAGATAAGTGACTGAAGAGCTGCAAGGGGCGGGAGCAAATTGGTAAAAGGCAAGTCCGGCTCTCTCCCACTCATGCTTATATTGTGGTTCTTCATCGCCACCTCTCCACCGAAATTTACCGCGGCTTATGTAATCGTCGATGGCTCAACCACCTCCGCTAGTTTGCAGCAGAGTATTTTACAACATAGATCACCCAAATATTGAGGTCGCCCTTGGGGATAACGTGGTCGAGGAGAACAATGGATTAGTTCACTTGTATTACTATGACAGGCAGTGACATAGAAAGACGTATCAGACACCGTAATGTACAAAAGGCACTCGAGAATGAAGGGCTTCGCCCGACTTCACCAGCTCCTTCAGTCCTTCATGCAGTGCTCGTGCCGCCCCCTCGCTATTTGGTTCTCTCTCACAAAGTAGCTTCTCATAAACCTTCCCAGCAACAATCGGAGCCGCTTCGTCGGATATTGCCCACATTGTTCCAATCACACTTCGATATCCCGCTCCTAGCATCGCACCGGTAATATGCACCGCCTCATCTGATGAAATCTCATCTCCAGTCGCCGTTTCGCAAGCCGACAAAAACGCAAAATCAGCAACACTGTCAAACGGTTTCGCGATAATATCTGTGATCATCAAACGCCGGTCGTGGACACAGAACCCGCTCCGGGTGGGCTCATTCACGTCCTGAACAGCATGACACGCGAGGTGGATCCAGCCGCTAGCCGCCATGTCAGCCAATACGCGTTCTCCAGTTGCCTCCTCATTATAACGCGTCCCAAATATCCATCCAGACTCCGCAGGGAAGTGCTTTCCTATCTTCTCTATTTCCCTCTTGACGCCCGGAAGCCGCGTGAGACCCGGTGTATTGGCCATGGCAATGCCGGTAAGTTGGTTGAATGGCTTTCGTTCAATTGCTCTTGCCTCCAGCAAGGCATTGACCGTAGGGGTGTATGATGACACGACATAGTTGGAAGTCTCATCTGTGCCGCTGCCGGGAATTTTGCGACAGGCAGCGTGGAGTGGAAGAAAGGTGAGGGGACCGGTTGGGCACCACCAAATGCGAGGAAGGGGCAGCGGCCCCGATGTTCCTGTCTGAAACTGATGTGAGCGAGTATGTACCACTGCGATAAGTATGTGATGCGTACAATCAAGCCTAAACCTTGAAGAATGGGATAAACAATCTTGGAACCTAGCCTCCCAAGAATATCAACTAGGCGTGGACCCGCCATGGGAGTTGGACCGCCTGTTCGTTCAGGCTCCCCCCTAGCAAAACGAGAAGTTTTGAGGTATAGTCTCAGAGATTTCTGCATCTTTTCTACCTCCTCGTAGCGAAGCTGAGTCAATGGGATATGATGCACATCGTTTCTGCCTAGTTCGAGTACCAAGGCATCGCATCGGCGTTGGTGCACATTGATGACAACCACAGGACCCTCGCCTGCAGCTTTCTTCAGTGCAGATATTTTTTTCGGCAACAGAAAATCTGCAAAATTTGGGAGCAATCGAATTTGCCGTAAGAGTGAGTCCCACTCCTCCGCAAGACGATGATGGCGCTGTGTTTCTTCCTCGAGGGAAATATTCAAATTGGAAGATGACTTCATTACACCCTCTTGGGAGTTTCGAGTGATTGCGCTCCGAAGCTCATGTGAGACTCGAGTGAATTCGTCACAAATATCGGGGTGCGCTTGGCGGAGGTCGACGATGGAAGTGCGGAGGTTGAGCAGCTGATTCCAGACGACGGATCGCCCTTGTTCGAGCCACTCAAGGGCGAGATCTGGATTGTCAACATCGAGGGCGAACGCTGCGGCCTCTCTAGGAAGATCGCCAATTCTACTGAGTTGTGAATGGCGGGTAGCAATAGGATCTCCGATCCAAGCAATTTGTGGAATAAGATCGATAGCCCGACGATACGCGTCTAAGGCAGATGATGGGTCACGATTAGCCGCCAGGCGGGCCCATCGTCGGCATGCTGAGGATCGATGAGAGGGTAATCCCGTACTCGATGTCCCAGCCGACTGATAATAGAAAATGGTTTTCTCCAAGTCATCCGGTGAGTTATTACGACGATATCGGGCCTCGTAGCAAGTTCCAAGGTTGTACTGCCGCTCGGGCTTATGAAAATGCCCATCTGGGGTGAGCAACACGGCCTGGTGTTGACTCTTGATTGCCTCCTCTATATCACTTGGCGTCTCCGTCTGTACATATCGACTCTCGARCGRCATTCCGAGGTTGTTGAGCCATGCAGGTTTGTAGGCATGTCCATCTGGTGTGAGCGACACAGCTTCTTGATTATATTTTATCGCTTCGTCGAGATCACTGAGCGTTTTAGTGACCTCAAATCGACCTGCGAAAGCATTTCCGAGGTTGTTGAGCCATCCCCTTTTGTCAGGATGTCCATCCGGAGTGAGCGACACAGCCTGCTGGTGATTCTTGATTGCCTCTTCAATATCGTCGAGCACCTCTGTGGCCCGAAACCTACTCTCGAGTGACGCTCCGAGGCTATTCAACCACGATGGTCTGTCGGGATGTTCAGGTGGAGCGAGCGACACGGCCTGCTTTTTATTCTTGATCGCTTCCTCGAGGTCACCAAGCACCCCCGTCTGCTGGAACCGGCTCTCGAAAGCAATTCCAAGATTTTGGAATCGCCCTGGTTTGTTAGCGTGTCCATCTGGAGTGAGCAATACGGCCTGCTGTTGGTTCTTGATTGCATCTTCGACGTCGCTGAGTACCCCCGTGTGCTGGAAGCGGCGCTCGAGGGAATTTCCGAGACTACTGAGATACAGTGGCTTGTCGATGTGCCCAGCCGGCGTGAGCCGCACCGCTTCTTGTTGAATTACAATTGCTTCCTCGATGTYGGTGCGCGTTCCCGCGTGCTCAAACCGGGTTTGCAAGGCTATCCCTAGATTATTAAGCCACCCCTGTCGGTTAGGGTCTCCAACTGGGGTGACCAACACGGCTTGTCGATGATACTTGATTGCTTCTTCTAAGTCAACGAGCATTCCCAGACGCTCAAACCGAGTCCCAAAGGAATGCCCAAGGTTGTTAAGGCGACCTGGTTTGGCTGCATCCCCGTCCGGGGTGAGCAATACGGACTGCTGATGATTCTTAATCGCCTCTTCAATGTCTTCAGGCGCCCCGATGGACTGAAACCGGCTCTCGAGGGAATTGCCGAGGCTGATGAGCCATTTCGGTTTGTGGGGGTGTTCATCTGGCGTGAGCAACACTGCCCTTTGATTGTTCTTGATTGCTTCCTCGAGATCACTGAGCGACCCCGTATGATCGAAACGGCGTTGGAAGCATACTGCGAGGTTATTATGCGAAAGTGATTTATCCGGGTCCTCATCGGGAGCGAGCGACAGAGCCTCCTGTTGAAGCTTGATCGCTTCCTCAATGTCACTAAGCTCCCCCGCATTATCGAACCGATTGAGGAAGGAAACCCCAAGGTTGTCAAGCAACTCCACTCTATCGGGATGCCCTTCCGGTGTGAATGATAGGGCCTGCTGTTGATTCTTGATGGCCTCTCCAATGTCGCTCAGCATCTCTGTAGACTGAAATCGACTTGCAAACGCATTCCCGAGGTTGTTAAGTCTCTCTGGTTTATCAAGATCCTCATCTGGGGTGAGTGACACTGATCGTCGCAGATTTCCGATCGCCCTTTCAATATCGCTCAGCATCTCTGTGTGCTCAAATCGAGCCTGGAAGGAAAGCCCGAGGTCGTTGAGATACTCTGGTTTGTTGGCATGTCCGTCTGGGATAAGCGATACTGCCTGTTGGTGATGTTTGATCGCCCTGTCGAGGTCGCTGACCGCCCCAGTGCGGTCGAATCGATTCTGAAGGGAAAGTCCAAGCTCGTTGAGCTTCTTCGCTCTGGATTGATTGGACTGCTTCTTTTTGCCCATAATGATTCGATGCGTTGTTTGAGTGTCACTAAGATGGACCAGGACAATCGGTTCGGGCGCTGTAGGAGAAAGGAGGTGGGAATAAATCGATAATGCTGCGTTGCTGAACCCAAGTGAACAGCCAAGCACTAATCAGTGCGAGCAAAAGGGGAAAAATGAATGTGTACTTATTTAGTCCAATGGTGAGCAGAGGTAAGCGAAGCTAGGAATCTTGCATATATGTAGAGCACAACAATGTTTAATGATGGTTGCTTGGCGTCGAGTCACACAGCGACCCAAGTGACACCATGACATAACATTGTCCTGAATTACCACGCATCCTGCATCAACATACATATTTATTACGTTTGTTGTGYAGCTCCCAATTACACAAATCAAAATGACGAATAGATGGGTTGTGTTGGATGTTGTAAGAGTGTTCCATGCGCTACTCGTGAACTCGGCATCGCTCGGGAACCCTACAGTATCCTCAAGCATCCCCCACAGAAATGAGCAGGAGACGGTTTGTCTCCCGGTCCCTCCACGCGCCATATCAAAATTTTTCTTTATTGAATGTCCTCTCTTGCTACTGTCCCGCTTGCCCGTAGTGTACATTCTTCATAGTCGAGACTCGTTCTCCAGTCCTCGAAATGCATACTACCATTCATATCCGACAAATAAAAATTTTACATTCCCTGTGTATAGTCAGGTCTCGTAGTACGATCAATACGTCCTCCTGTTGACTAGAGAGGGCAGTGAATACTACTCCCACTTACAATCAAATTTCTATTTTTTTTTTCTTCTCTCTCTCTCTCTCTCTCTCTCCCTCTTTCACCCGTATATGGTCCTCCTGGAGACCTCGCAGCTGTCGGAGACGATCGCAATCGCACCCTTTCACATTAGGGTTTAGGAGCTTTTTCTTTTCACCGTTATTAATGTCCCCGGTTCCGAGCCACGCAATCAATTTACAGCCGATTCATTAGTATGCCCGTTGGATCTCCAGCACAAAAATATCAATTCATGAGCCTTGACTGAAGTGGGTAGAACAGTCCCTAGACTGGGACCTTTGAATGCCGGGCCCAGAGTGGAAACGACGCAGACCCTCTCAAAGCCTCGGTGATTCAGGAAACAAGTCGACGGAGAAAACAATCCATAAAAAGGAGTAGGAAGACATAAAAAAGTAACATTACTGAAATAATAGACATGAACGACACACGCCAGCTTCTCAATTGGTTAACTATGCAGGTGATAATCAGAATCGCTCGTTTAATGGATCTAAGGAGCATCCCGTTCCGCCGTGCGTGTTATCTAATGCGTGATATTAATTTCTTGCCCATCTGTTATCTTTCTTTTTTGACGCTACTCCTACTTGCCCCCGAGTAAAATAAAAGATTGGAATCTGCTTAACTGTGGTTGGTAAACCCGTATCTTCCCTATCACTTCGTTGACGATCGGGGCTGGATGATGTATCAATACGAACATTTTTTGCACGTAGCACACGGGACGCTTGCTCGTGTCACGTATGTAGTTAATAGAGAAGATTCACAGGTCAATGGCGTCGTGCGATCTGTGCTGTTGATCCTTGTAGAGCAGGAACATGAATGGGAGGATCCAGATGAATGCTTCCAGTTTGTAGTGATAATATCGAATCATCTCTCCATTCCAGTACCTTTTGCATAAAAGGTCCAGCACCACGAATGGAATCGTTCCTATTCGATCTATCCCAGGGACCCGATCTTGAAAATGGAATATCGATATGTCTCACATATACAGTCCAGTGACACTTGGAAAGCTTAGCCATGAGTAGTAAGATAATAATGTATGTTGTATTGCTACCTTGAAAGGCAGGGGCACAGGAGCTTTGTGTTGGAGTGGCCAGGGAGAGGGCAGGGCTCCAGCTGAGTGTAGGAGGTGCCCAACCACTCTAGGTATGGACTATGTGTGCATCTTAAATGAGAACCAGGCAACCTGTAGGAAGATATGTCATATATACATAGCACACTCTGGACTGTTGACCATATCCTTGCAGGATGATATCATGCATGCACCAATCAGGAGAGTACAGCCAAGACAACCACGCGTCTGTGTTCATACAAAACGGCCCGTGCGCTTGGAATTGAGAATAGCATCGACCCTAGCCTTCTGTGGAACGAGTATCTTGTTCAGAGATACAGACTCGAGGTCGAATGACATGGTTAATGTAAACGTTAACCATGGGTCTCTGGGGAAAGTTTGATGTGTGAATTATCAAGTCTTTTTTTGGTGGAATCTGCGTGACTGACGACTAGCTCCTGTCAGACCCGATAGGCAGGAAGTCAGTTCCTCAGCCGGGTCGGCTTTCGGTTGTTAACCCTTAATCATCCTGATTCATAGCGGGCACAAACCAGACTCGGGTTCAAGAACTAAGCTAGTGCACCTTTAGTACGAACGCACGACGCACCAAAAGAGTGCCTGGGTAAGCCTCTTGCGAACGTGAGGAGGAATGAGACGACCTCGATGAGCGCCTCTCCTCTCATGCAGTCAAGAACTTCATTGGTATTGCCGCAATTTATGTTGGATTTCTGGCACAAAATGGTAGATCATGAGTGGTGGGCGGAACGACTTCATAAGCTGGCATCTCCGACGAGCAGCCTAGGATGAGCGCGGAGCAGAGCCTCTCGGAGGCCGTAACGAATCAGGAAACAAGAGGGGATGCATTTCGGTTGGTGAGCTTGGAGATATTTAGGTCCCTCGGAACCAATATTTTACACTGCTAATCGTAGAATCAAATGGGCATCGGCATCACCGCGGATGGAGGAAGCCAAGGACTCGATGCTTGGGGACTCCTTTCGGAAGTTGAACACCTGGCCCCGAAAAGTAAGTAGGGAGATGGTGCTATCTAGCGGATCCAGTACATATGGTGGTCATGCAGGTGTTAATGTGGAGCACAACACCGGATCAACGTCCAGATTGCATCATGAGGATCTGTTTGGTTCCCATGTGTCTGGTGGGATAGGTTCGCTTGGGGACACAATTTGACAGATTCGACAGTGGGCCGTTGAGCCCCGTCCGAATCTTTTGGATGATTGCCCTATTGGTATAAACCCCAGGCCCCATCCGGGTAGAGGAGGCAGCGGGGAGCTAAGACAAGCAACCTCATTACACTTATCTAAATTTCCGCCAATTCCAGAAGATGCAGCAGACCGGACCAGAGCTTGCTGACCCCCGAAAACCCAACACAAAACTAAATAAAACAAAAACAAAACCTAACAAACAAAAAGGCCACTCGACGACTGCTCAATAGCAGTAAGACCAAGACCGCCACCGCCCCTCCACAAGGATAGTGGCGAGCCGGGCCGAACTCACAGAGACGAGCACAGAGGGATAGCGACGGAAGGGGCGGGGAAGGGTGGCGTCCGCTCAAACAGTGTTTCTCCTACTGGACTGCATGGGGAGCGAGCACTGGTGGTGCGCCGCATGCAGGGCTGAACGGAGTCACGGTGTAGATAAAGGGCACTGGGGCCCTAGTTACACTATGCACACGCACACCTGTAAACCGTAGACAGGGTACGTCCGTCATGAGGCCTTGCCTCCGGGACGTTAAAATGATTTCAAAAAAAAAAAAACCTCATTACAGCGAAGGATGGTGCGGAAACCGTGCTGGAAAAGGAGAGGCGGGGAGTCGGCACGGACAATCCGTGCGTGTATTATTGAGAATCGCCGTGGGGCGTCTGGTTGGGGACAACTCCAGATGTACCCATCCTTGATGCCATGCATACGTCATCCACCACCCCCAATGATTTATGGGGAAACATTTATAAAGCCCTGTCTCACAGAGAGCGGGCCCTCAAAGGTTTCTATCCCAGCTTCCTAATATCTTGTCAACACTTGAGACCACTCTTGAATTACTACGCAATGCCCACGGATTGTACATGCCAGAGCAACTGCGGGTATAGTAGTCCTTTTATCTCTTCAATATCTCCCTGAAAGCTGATTTCATTTGACGCTGCTGTAGTGCCTGTGGACCTGAGGGCACTGGATGTGCTTGCCCAAAGAACAAATGCAACTGCAATGACTGTTCCAACAGGGCCCATACCGCCAATGTGAGTGGCTTCATGCCCGCGTTTTTTGTATTTGATGGGGTATTGATCTATCCAGTGCGCCTGCAAAGGATCTGGGCAAGACTGTGGATGCACATCATCTCAGAAGGCTTGTACTTGCTGAGTCTTCTGTTGAACGAATTACACTATGGTAGCGGAGGATTGAATTCTATAAATGCGTTATTTACGACTGAGTTTTGTATCGACCCAACAATAGTTCAATGGCAAAAATGAATCATGCATATTACCAGAACACCTTGTCTTAGATTTCCGATTCCATGGCCGCAGCATATCCTCCCTTCGTTCCTTTCCTGCCAGTCTCATCGCCGTTGTTTCAACAACCTAGTGTGTAGTATCTACCACCATGGCAATCGCTCGACTTGCACCTCGTGACGTTCCAATATGTCCCTTCCATTGTGCAGCACGCCCCTTATAAATTCATGCCCTCAGGATCCTTTGAGTCATGCTTTCCAGTCCCTTCTCGAGGGCGCTTCTCGCGGTTTGTTCGGTTGCCATCAGGAAAGATCCGCGGTAGGTATATAGCAGAACGCAGTTGAATATAATGGAGTCTTATTGTTATTGGAACAAATGTCAGAAACGCCCATTTTGCGTTATACAACATCCCAGTGTATATGGCTAAGTGAGCTTCCGACCGTGATATAGTTTATCCGGTGGGCACTGACGCTAGAAATTTGATAGTCACAGGTAGCTCCTCCGGCTTCGGCCTCGAGGTGACCAAGCAGGTTCTTCAAAACGGCGGAAAAGCCGCGGCAGCATATCGCCCCTCAACTGGAAGATCCCTCCCAGCTACGCTCTCTTCCCTCCAATCGTCTCTCCCTCCATCCCAGGTTTCCAACCTTCTGCTCCTCCCTTGTGATATTGCATCGCCCTCGCAAATCAGCGCGGCCTTCACTGTAACACACTCTTGCTTCGGCCGAATTGATGTCGTGTTCAATGGTGCGGGATGTGCAATATTGGGTGAAATTGAAGGCACCCCAGAGGACCATGCGAGGAAGATGTTTGACGTAAACTTTTGGGGAATGTGCAATGTCAGCAGGGAGGCGGTTAAGGTGTTTCGAGAGGTGAACGGGATGGAGAGTCCGGGTGGGAAGATGGGCGGTATGCTGTTGAATGTGAGTTCTGGGGCAGGGGTGGTTCCGAATGCAGGGATTGGGTACTATTGTGCTAGGTAAGTCAGAGTGCCGGAGCTCACTGCAAGAAGGGAATATGATTTGATTGAGCGAGCCTCATCAATATTGTCGACAGTAAACACGGTGAGGCTTTTCAAAGATTCATGGTCTTCTACAGTACAGCTGAGTGGGACCAATTAATCTGGTTTGACGTTGGGATAGCGCTGGAAGGATTTACGGAAGCGCTGGCAAAGGAAATGGATCCAGCCTGGAACATAAAAGTGGGTGACGTCCATTACCATTAATGAATTATCTACCTATCACGTCCACCTAGATCATCATTCTCGAACCTGGCGCCTTTAAAACTTGCGCACACACAGACAACACAGCAGCCTTCCCCGTGCACCATGCTTACACCTCTAATCAATCCCTCGCCTCCCATCAGGTTCGTCAATGGTTCGCAGATAGGCGCGGGATAACTGGCGACCCTGTCCTTGCGGCGGAACGAATCTACAAACTCACGATGGCAAGTTCATTCGGTGGGATTTGGGACGGTGACACAAATGAGTCGGCGGAAAGAGGGGTGCCGCTGAGGTTGCAACTGGGCGACGATTCGTGGAGTGGAATCAAAGCTACGTGGGAGGGAAGGTTGGAGGAAATGCAATGGTCAAGAGAGCTCAGCTGATCGGGTACTCATAAGTAGGCAACCCCTCTATCCGCTCGAACGAGATTTTGTTAGCCGACAACGCTGGTGTATCTTTTCCGAGTGTTTTTGCTCAAAATGTTTGTATCAGAGGATGGACAAGCGTTTGAGATGTGCCACCGGCAAGTGTCAGTGTAAAGAAGAGCCTAAAAATTGGTGCCGCCTCGTTTATTGCTGGGGCTTTTGTTAACCCGATTCTTTCCAGTGTATGACTACGTGATCATGGCTATAGAAGGGAGTCTACGCCTTCCCCGCGCCGGGTTGTTTACATTTACCTTCGGATTACTAGAGTATGACAGTACATGTTCACAAGCAGTATACTGCTTTTGTGGAGCTCGAGCCTGCTTCGAGGCGGGCGCTTCATGTACGTCGACTCATTCAACTCATACTATTATAGGCTCACCAGTACTTTTCCTTACCAGCATTATCCCACCCATTCCCCCAAAGAACCCTCTCGCACTTTGTCACCAAGCATTTCTCGATCGTCGACAGAGACGCTTGAGATATTGGCTCGCAACTATTTTTGCATCCGTAAAGAGGTGGAACTGCGGTCGTAAGGGAATGGGTGATTGGATGGTTAACGCTTTTCATTGAGGTGTTTTGCCTCAAGTCGGTCTTGACGAGATGCATACGTGTATGATATCTCTTCAAATGAAGGAACGGCGCGGACCTGAGCTCGGAAGAATGCCCCTGTCGTCGTTATTTTGGCAAGGTTATTGACACGATGTTGGACACCTGGCGGGAATGAGTCTGTGTCCATGGACTCTTTGTTTGTTGCAGGGAAAGGGTACTGCGGTTCTCCGGTCAGTTCGGTGGTGGGTTGGGGACAAAGTTGGAGGGTACTTTGCTCATGGAAATATATATCATGGTCTTATGCAAAACATCTGATTGAATCTTTCATATCTTTTAGGGAAACAGAGTGGGTGAATGGATTTCATCAGACATTTGGACAAGTGACCACTCACACACTAGCACAATCCTCCTGGTGTCTCCTCATTCATCACTCAAATAGTACTTGCCCTTGAGCTTTATAGAAATCTATACTTAGAGGTATATGTTGCTATCTATCAAATATATACAGACTAGGGATTCCAGATGGGGTGGTCTTCTAAAATTGTTCATCTGATTGATTAGCAGCTTAGGGTGCTATTGTAGTAGAAGGCAACTCCTGCAGGAATGGAAATGAGAGTGGATATCAGTTTGATAGTTACTGTACTGATGGGACCACRAGTGAATTGAATAGTGCCCTGCAGCACAATCATGTATGCACTTTATCAGAACTATGTATAAGCCAATTGTCAGGGTGTTATCAGAATACATGCTAGAAGTGTCAGAAGGACTATTGTTACATACATATCAGAAATTGATATCAGAAGGACCTTATCTATGACTCAGTATGACTCACTCTAACTCAAGGCATATGCATGTACATCTCATGTACACCTCATGTTATCTGGGTCAATATAATTATAGTGTTAGACACAGCCACAAATAGTAGTATATAAAGAGTAGTACCACTCTTGTATTCTCTAGCTTAGTGAAGTGAGGTATTGTGATGTGTGATCGAGAGGGGTGTGAGATACGACTGCTACTGCTAGTCGTGGCAGGTCTTGATCCAAAGGTTTTTAGAATGAGTAGTAGACTTCAAAACGATACTGAGGAATGAAACTGGGGGGTGGTGAATCTTCGCGTCGTGTTCACTGCCCTGGTACTACACTTACAAGCCCTATTTAAAGTAGCTACGTGGTGTAGACTAGAACAAAAGCGAAGATAGAGAAACAAAAAAAAAGAGAAAAAGAAGGAGCCAGTTGAATGGCTCATCAAATAGCCCAGCGACGTTGCAGTC
>JAECYV010000069.1:0-51356 GCA_023014305.1 Lepiota subincarnata
CTAGAAGATTCCAACATATCTATGCCAAACCAATGGGCCTATTTGGAAAAGCTCTTTGAGGATTCAGAGCTCCGTCTTGCTACCATTACACCTGACACCACCCTCACCTGGAACCGCCATGGCCTGCTTCGGTTTATGACACGCAGCAATCATTTTTGCAAGTCTCTTGGATTCTTTGGTTTTGCAACCAATGGCCAAGTCTCAAGAGTATCTGAATATGTTGAACACAAGATTCGGAACAGCTATCGACCACGGACCATCTTTCGTCAAGGCAAAGACATCTGGATGGTCATTCGGCGCACCAAGTTTGAAAACATTATACACAAGGATGTGTTTCTCCCCTCCAAAGCTCACCCAGCATTCACATCTCTTCTTGAATGATATCTTCTCATCATTCGTCCTGTGGAGCAAATCTTTGCATCAATTCTTTGGGGACCCAAGATGGCACAGATGTATAGTGAATTTCTGTTTATGAACTTGGAGCAGAGAGTGTCTGCTGATCACTTTTGTTCATTGATTGGGAATGTTACTGCCCAATACTTTGGAACATCCATTGGAGCCAGAGAGTATAGGCAGATCACTGTGGAGGTTGCAAGGGTGTATCTTGGCACAGAGACTGAGGTAGATGAAGATGGGTTGGATGTTCTTGCTGCTCAATGAGGTCACAACATTGCAACTGCCAGGATCAAGTATGCACCTGAGGTTGGCCACTTGCCTTCAATGTCAAGTGATTTGCTGCTGCGCTATGGACAAATATCTGAGGCTTGGTGGGAAGTTGTAGGATTTAAACCTGGATGTCCTCCCCTTCAGCCCCTGCGTTTAAGGCTCAAGCATACCCAGATAGGATCTCTTCATCCCAATGCCCTCCAACCTTCTGCTCCAGATATGACCAAACAGTTGGATGCAATGCAGGCTGCAATTCTGGAACAGGTCCAAAAGCTGAGGATTGATATGCTACAGGATATGCAGAGGACAGTTGCTGAAGCCTTGGCTGCTGCTCACCATTCTACCATTCCCCCAGCTCCAGCTCCAGCTCCAGCTCTACTTTCCCACTCTTCTCCCTCTATGATCTCAGCTTCTCCACTCTCTGCTCTCAGCTATGCATCCCCTCCATCACTTATGGATATTGATCTCCCCATGCTGTCTCTGACAATGCCCTTGTCAGTTGACAAATTGAACAGATCCCTGATCAGCAAATATCAGTCTTTTGGTCCTCCCCAGCCCATCATCATCACCCAGCATGAGCTTGACTCTGCAGGTGTGAATTATCTCAACCAAAGGCTCAAACTTCATTTTTCCCATGCATCCACCACTCCCTCATTCCGGTCCAATCAGCAAATGCTTGCAGTGGCTCTAGCTATTTCTGGAAGAGGCAATTTCCTGGCTCATTTACCTACTGGTATGGGGAAAAGTCTCACATATTTGATCCCTGCCCAGGAGGAAAGAGGTTCTATAACAGTGGTGGTAGTCCCCAATGCTTTTTTACTCTGGGAGCAGGTGGAAAAGGCCAAGCAAGCTGGGATTCTCTCTGTTCATTGGACTGCTGCAATGCCCCATCCTGATCCAACTCAGGTGACTGTGGTATTTGTGGCTTTGGAGACAGCTGTGTCCAAGGGTTTTCAAAGGTGAGTGTGATCTTTTTCTTATTTGTGTGGATGATGGCTAATAGATGATCATCCAGTTTTGCTCATACTTTACGTGCAGCAATTAAACGACTGGTCATTGATGAATGCCATCAGATACTCACAGCTGCCTCTTATCGCAAGAGCTTTCACAAGGTGCCCCAGCTGATGCAGGTTACATGCCAAAAGATCTTTCTCACTGCATCCCTACCTCTCCAATCCACCACTGAGTTTATTCAGTACCTGGGTTTACCTCTGAAATCAATTGTGATCAAAGCTCCCTGCTATCAGCCTCAACTGCGCTATCATATTGGATCCTACAATCCAAACAACATCACCATCCTGCAGCTCCTGCCCCTCCTCATCTCCAAACTGGACCAAACTCTCATGAAGAAGCCTCAAGATCGTGCCATTATATTTGCTTGTTCCCAGCAGCAATGTGATGAAGTGGTAGATTTGACACTGCCAGTTGCAGTGACCAAAACTTACTCTGGGCTGGATGATTCTGTCCGTCTTTCCAATGAGCGGAAATGGCTGGCTGGAGATGCTCCCTGGATTATTGCAACAACTCGTATGATTCATGGTATCGATTGTCCCTCTGTCCGGATTGTCATTTTTCTGGAACTTCCCTTTGGCCTCATCAATGTTTACCAAGGAGCTGGTCGTGCAGGAAGGGATGGGTCCACTGGCTATATTTTTGCATTACAGAATGACAAGCTCAAAGCCCCTGAAGAGGTTCCAGAGGACTTTGAATGTAGAAAGGAGGGTATGGATTGGTTGTTGGCAGATGAATGTCACCGACTTGCATTTCATCAGCTCTTTGATGGCACAGCATTGACTTGCAAGCAACTTTCTGGTGTGCAACAATGCAATTTCTGCCAGAAGCACACCACCATTAATCAATCCTTCCTTCGGATTCTGGCAACCACTCCTTCCCTTCAATCTCATCCATCATCACCACCAATCTCCTCTCTGAGATCTTGGCCAACCCAGCTTCCCAGTCATGACAGTCTCATTCACTCCCATTCCACCCAGCGCAATCCTGTTCACCAACACAGGGTTGTAGGACCTACAATTGATGCTCATCTGTCAACTGCATACACAGTGGACCTGGTCAAAGCTAAAAAGACCAAACACCAGCTTCTTAATGAGATGACTACCCTTTTGAAGGGTCATTGTGTGGTGTGCTGGATTGTCCATGATGAGCTGGTTCAGAAGGAGGGACATGAGAACCTGAATGCCTGCAGAAAGGGGAAGAGTATCCCATGGTTGGTTGGATGGATTGCAGCCAAGAAGATATTCAAATTCAAGCCCTACAGTCATTGCTACAGGTGTGGTCTACCTCAAGGTGGGTATGCTGTGGAGAGCCATGGCCCATTTGGGGGTGGGCCCTGTTTTTTTTCAGATTTTACTATTCTTGCTCTCTGGAGTATATTCCACCATAGGCCTGCTCACACTCTTGCTGCCTCTACTTTTTCTGGCTTTCCAGGAGATGTCTCAGCTAATGCTTTCATTGAATGGTGCAATCAGGTAGACAATCCAACTTCTGACTTTTATAGAGGCTTGGAGCTTGTTATTCACTATTACCAGCTTAGAAAGTAGTAGAAGGTTTGGTAAATTCCCCAAATATTATATCCAGTAGTGCCAATAGTAGCAAATATACCCTCAAAGTTTCGCACTCTCAGCTGCAGTGGTTGTGGAGAAAGAAATCTTTTACTCTCAAGTAGAGGCCGTGGGAAATTACCAAAAAATGACATGCAATAGCGCCAATGACTAGGAACCCACCCGCAAAATTTCGGGTCTGCAGCTTTAATACATGTGGAGCAAATAATTATTTACTCTACATCTAAGCCCCCTTGTGATTGGATCAGATGGGTGGGTCATGTGATGAGGTTGGAGGTGACTTTTGCGTCACAAATGGGTTTTGTGACGATTGATGGCATGGCTCAGCCAATCAGATCATTTGGAGGGAGCTTGGACAGTGTTTCGATCATAACTCACCCTACAGATGTCCAAATTGCTTGAGTATGGGCTCGTTGAAAAACGAATTTTGAGTGCTTTCCAACCATATAATTTATTCCCATATGGACATTGCAATTGATAAAGACTTGCCCTCTGCAAATAATCATTACCTGCATAAAAAGTTGTAGAGGACACGGAATATTCCCATATTATACCATTGGGTAGCGCCAATAGATATAAATACTACCTCAAAATTTCGCGTCCACAGCACAAGCGGTTGCGGAGAAAATAATTTATTACTATTTGCCAAGGTAAGCACTCACATGATTAGTGACGGTGATTGAGTGACAACTAGTCACGAATGGGTTTCGTGACCGCAGTCAGGTGATTTGGGTGATTATGTGTCACGATTGGGGTTCGTGACCGCAGTCAGGTGATTTGGGTGGCCCTGCATCACAGCCGAGATTTGTAACCGCAATCAGGTGATTCAATTGACTCGGCATCACAAAAGCGTATGGTCCACACATTCAGGTGATGAGTCATCACAATAGGTATGGATTCACACAAATTCACCCAGAGCTCCAAATAATATGATACTAGGCTCGTTGGAAAGCGATTTTAAATCGCTTTCGAACGGTTAAAGAATCAGAAAAAACGGTCCACTACCTGTGGCTAGACGTCAATGTAGTCCTTCTCCACTGAAAATACAAGATTAATTCGCAGAAAATCATGTAGCGGTCGGATTGGCCTGATCCTGGGCTTGTTTGAAAGCGTTTTCCAGCCGCTTAATTCATATACCAGGGAGAAATGGGGTCATCCTGCAGAAAAAAAGCCACCCGGAGAGCCATCAATTTCAAATGTCTCAGTATATATATCTCAAGCCCCTCACCCCCGAAAATTGCTTCCCTTTTCCCCCCCCACACACCACCTTGTCCAACCCAACCCAATGTCTTCTTTCATTGAATATCCTCTCTTGTCAACCAGCCATGAGGAATTGACCTCTGCTCAAATTGAGGTTATCCTCACCCACCTCCCTCCCAAGGTCAAATCCCAGGACATGGAGTTTCTCATGTCCAAGGGTGATAACAGTGAGTTAGTTAAACTCCATTTTAGCTCATATCTGACAACCTGGGGTTAGAAATGTTCTGGGCTGTCTTGTCTGGCTTTTATCTGGGCACCACTTTTATTCCAGCTAATCTGCTGATATCTCATCCCTTCAACCGACCCATCAACGAACCTCATGTCAACAAATTGGCACAGATTTTTGCTGATCCCAGCCAGCTGGCTATGGGAGGTAACGAGGGTATTGCTATCGCACTGGATAGGTACCCCAATCTTAGAGATACCACTGATGTGAGCTTGGCCAGTGATTCCTCCTTGAGGTTTTACATCATTGCTGGTCAACATCGTGTCCGCGCTGCCGTCAAAGCTGGCCTGGGTGGTTGGCTCTTTCATTTATTCCATCCTGGTGAGTTTACAAAGTTTCTATTTCTGTATTTTGATACTTACATTTTTTTTTTAGCCCTTCAGTATATTACACCTACACTGCTCCAGAGCTGGATGGTAACTGGAAATGTTGACCGTCTCAATCTAGCTGCATCACCTGACGAGCGTCTCCGCCATCTCTTGACGGTTTTCCAAAGGGATTACGAGTCCGGCTATGTCACCAATGCTAACATGGCCAGCCATCTGGCCCATGCTGACATCTTTCCAGCAGTCGTACGCTCTCTGTGTCAGTATCCTGATATTGTCGCCCTTCTCTGCACCATCTACAATTCTTCGGTGACAATCCAACGCTACGATGACATTCATTCTTTTGGATCTCTGACCAGCCACCCCATTATCCCCACCTTTATCACTATTATTCTGGATGGGATCGCTCATCAGGACAAGGCAATAATCCAGCTCCCTGGGCCTATCCTGGTTGACATCAAGACTTTGTTGAAGGCCCCCCTTACTCCAACCGCTTCGCTTGCCAAGATTCCTTACCAAGGGACCAAGGCGATCATCAAGTCTCTGCAGAAGAAGATTGAGGCCAAGTATTCCTCTGATGTTTTCAACGCCCTTCTCGATCTCTGCGACATACCCAAGGATCTCAACATCCAGGAACCTTTTGTGAGTGATCAGTTTCTTTGTTACAAACTACTTACTTATTCTTTGTAGCTTTACACTTGTTCTCTTTTGCGCTCCACTGGTCCTTTTATGGAGGGTGTCAAGACGGTCAAGAGTATTTACTTGCTGGTGCGTCATCTTTGATTACTTTGATAATTTATATAAGCTGATATGATATACCTTCAGGCTGGGGTATTCCTGGTGGACATTGAAAATGTCTATCCTAGGTCAGGTAGGGTATCTTGGTCATATCCCTTCAACCGCCAGACCGACTTTGAAACCTCCCTGGTGGCGACGTATCAACCCAAGGAGTTCATGGATGGTGACTCAGCCAAGAAACAACATGTGAGTTTTGTAGTTTGGTGTCCCTTTACTTTTTGGATTTAACAATTTCTGTTGTAGCTACTGCGCTATGTGTTGAACAACACACTTGCCTTGGGTCCACCAGCCAAGAACACCCTTGCAAGCTTGAAAAAGATTGCTGGGAAGGTTGGTCCCTACTCACTCTCAGTTTACAAGGACCTCTATATTGTTCTGCACGCGCTCCTCACCACCAACTCGGCTTGGTTCATTTTTCTCACCAAGTTTGGCTTGGTTGAAGGCGATCAACTCCCTGGTTCTGACACCATCCCTCACTCCAATCTTACAACTTTGGCCTCAGTAATCGCGTTCCCCCCCCCCTCAGCTGTCTCCTCTCAGCTCAGTCTCACCCTCACCCCCCCCACCTCATCAACCTGATGTTTCGACCACACCTGCCATCACACCCCCACCGGTTCCAATTGATGAGGAGGAGGATGAGGAGTTGAGGGAGGAGATTGGGCAGGTGGAGCAGGAGAGGGAGCAGTTGGATGAGATGGTAGCAGAGGATGATGAGGTTTTGGAGTTGAGGAGAAAGTTGGAGGAGAGAACCAAGGAGGTAAAGGCATTGAAGGAGCAAGCTAACGCTTCTAGGATGGCTGAACTTCAAGCCCAGTTGGCCAAGTCGCGCGGTCCCCCTCCTCCCTACTCTGTTCCAGCTGGTCCTTCAGTACCTTCCCCCAACCCCCTTTCCAAACGCCCTCATCGATCCAACCTTGCATCTGTTGTCATTGAATCCCTGCCCCCTCTGCCTACCCAGGTATCGGATATGATCAACATCGTTGCGCAGCAGGCAGATGCAGAGTCTGACTCTTCTGAGGAGATCAATCTCTTTGATACTGAGAGTGAAGCGGTTCGCAAGGTGGATGTGTCCTCTATGCCCCTCAAGTCTGTCTTGGGCACCTTTGTGCAGTGGGACAATGTGGTGGAGAGGTATCCTTCCTTGGCTGGGTATGAGGAGGGGTTTGCAATGGCAGTCAGGGGTCTGATGATGATGGATCCTGGGCAGTGGAAGGTGTTGGGGAATGCAGGGAACTATGAGAAGGTGGGGGAGATGTTGGGGAAGTTGACTGATGTGCATGGAGATGTGGAGAGTCCAGAGAGGGTGCAGGTGAGGAGGGTAGGGAGGAAGAGAAAGGCAGTAGGAGGGACAGGGGATTCCCCCCAGGCCAAGAAGAAGAGTAAGGGTAAGGAGAGGGCAAGGGAGGTGTCTGAGGAGGAGGTGTGGGGGTCTGAGGATGGGGAGGGGGAATCTGAGGAGGGAAATGAGTATGAGAGTGAGGAGGAGTCTTAGAATTAGTTGGCCTTGTAGCTTGTTCAAAAAATTCTCAAAATTCTCGATAATTTACAATTGTTATCCGCATCCAAATGCGAAACTTTGTGCCAGATTTCGCGACTTTAGGCCCAGTGGAAGGCTAGATCCACAAAAATGACCGAAATGGTCTCCAGAAATTCAAATACCAAAGTCAGGAACAAGCTACCACCTGAAAGGTACTCCCCCAGGGGCCTAGTGCCTTACCAAGGTAGCCGCCTCCTGCAGATATTTGCTACAGGGTGTTTTCTGACCTCCCCAGGTGTCCTCTCCTCCATAGAATATTAAATAGCCCTGCAACGGCTTGTGCTAGCGCTTTGAAATCCGGGGGTAATATTGGGATGCATTTGACGGACCTTTGTGCCAAATTTCATACAGATCCAACCGTCACAAGCATCTGGACTCGATTATCACCTTGAATGCAAGGAAATCCAACAATCAGCTGAGCCCCAAAACACACTCAGAACTGCTCCAAATACATAGGGTGGGTGTCACAAAAGGCCTTTGTGACACCCAGTCACTGTGGGTATACAACCCCCCCTCCCCCCCCCCCTCCAAAACCTCTGCATTACCCTATGCTTGGATTGGCTTGAGACTTGGCACAGAGTCTTTCCCAACACCTGGCACACCCTCATCATTGAATTTGACTGTGGGTCCTTGCTTGTTCTTAAACAATGACCCTCCTCAGGGTCCTCTCCTCCTACCCCCCCCCCACTGACCCCTTCACCCCCTTGTATCTCTCCAAATAAATCCTGCAAAATTCTGCATAAATATCACATCAGTTTCTATGCTCCAAAGGGTTACCCCATGCCCAATTGCAGGCCTGCGGCTCAAGTCCAAGGTGCACTTTCCGAAAATACCCAAGAATATTCAGTAACAAATCATCCAGGCTGGGCCAGCACAAGCAGTAAGCTGCAGAGTGGTCCATTGGTCTTCCAGTTGAAGGATCCGGTGACCAGTTGCTGCAGATTTTTGGTTTAAGATGAGTTTGGGCACTTGTCCACCCCCCAAAAAACTCTAAAATATTCAATAGCACCTGAACAGCTGCAGCTGGTGCTCCAGCACCCAATTTTCCTGGAGGGGGCATGCCATGGGCCTCTGCTGCAGCTTATTTCAGAGCAATCCATCTGCTCAAACACTCCAGACTTAATTGTCATGTTTAATACCTGAAAATGGCATAGGATATTTAAACCAAATTTCTGGCCAGAAAGGAGGCTGGCCCCGCATATAAAGTGCCTAATCTACACACAATGTACTGTTCAGATAGTGGTGGCCCTAATGTGATGGCCCCGCACACTGCGGGGCCGATATCATAAATGCTAGGGATAACCCCGTAGACAATCCTGTCTCAACCGCAGTTACTTGCCAAAAATCCACAATCTCATTCGTCATAGACAATCCTATATCAACTGTACCTCTCACCATACATACACAATCTCATTCATCGTAGACAATCCTTTATCAACTGCACCTACTCGCCATACTTGCACAGTTTCATTCGTCGTAGACAATCCTGTCTCAACTGCACCTACTCGCCATACCTGCACATTCTCATTCGTCGTAGACACACCTCTATCATCCGCAGTTACTTGCCATACATACACAATCTCATTCGTCGTAGACAATCCTCTATCAGCTGCACCTACTCACCATACATCCACCATTCTCATTTCTTGTCAACAATCCTGTCTCATGCACGGTGACTCGCCATCATTCGTCGTAGACAACCCTGTCTCAACTGCCGTTACTCGCCAAACATCCACAGTTGCATTTGTCGTAGACAATCCTGTCTCACCCGCAGTTACTTGCCATACATCCACAGTTGCATTCGTCGTAGACAAATCCTCTATCAGCCACAGTTCATCCATTTTCCAGCCCAACTCTTTTGCTCAACTGGTATTATGCCTGTCAGTCACGTGTACATGTTCCTAATCACGTGCACCTTCCCAATCATGCAGAGGTGTCCTACCGCCCCCCCATGCCTGTAAACCCCTGGCCAGTGTTCTGAGGGATAACCCAAGCCATCACACAAATACGTTGCTGAGCAATGCGCTTGGACCACCGGCATCCGCCCCTCAATGCCCTCACTATGCAGATTATCCATGCTTTTCTTTTATCTCCCTTCGGTCTTTTATTCTCAAACTCTATTGTATTGTTTGTGTACATATAAGTAGTATAGCTTATCATACCTAAAGTCCCAGTTCTCGCGCATAGGAGTTATTGGGACTGTAAGTACAATATCCTCATACCTACTTCATACGTTGCTTATCATTGTGTAGAACGGATACTCATATTTCTACACCCACTCGCCATACATACACAATGTCATTTGTCATGGACAAACTTGTGCCAACTGCAGTGACTATCTGTATCAAGCCTAGTTACTCACCATACATGCAGTTTCATTTGTCGTAGACACACTCACCACACATACACAGTTGCATTCGTCGCAGACAAACCTGTACCAAATATGCACAATTCTATTTGTTGGCAGTGACTTGCCATATGTGGCACCTGATCGCAGTCCGCGTCCACACTTACAAAAGCAATAGGCGGAAGGTATAATACTCGAATTTAATCTCCCAAGAAGAGAGAGGACAAAGCCCCATTGCCCAAGGCCAGGAGGAGAACGCACGCTGACAAGTGCGCAGACAAGAGGGAAGACCTCCACTGTTTGGCCGGTGTTCTGAGGGATAACTCTGTGACTCGCCATACACACACAATGTCATTTGTCATAGACAAACCTATATCAACTGCACCTACTCGCCATACATACACAAGTTCATTTGTCATAGACAAACCTGTATCAACCCCAGTGACTTGCCATACAAATCTATGTTGGACAGACTCGTGAAATGGGAAAACAGTGTAAATTAGGAGGGGGGTGGGAGGTAAACGAGCGGGGGTACACATGGTGACTACAAGGTGCTAAGGGGGGTGGAGGTCACAGGGGGGGAATTCTGAATTTATATACTGCAACAAGAAAGCTGGTGCTAAGATGTGGTGCACACCAGCGGTACAATATACACTACTGACTACGCAGGAGTCTACAGGTGTGAGCACATGAGAGATGAGTATGGACGAGTATAGGCACATGTACTGTTCGACGACCCGGTTCCAACAGTGTTACAATCAGGCCAAACAGCAATCACTCATGTGGGTATCCTATGTCCACCCCATGCACCCCCATGTCCACCCTGTATGCACCCCATGTCCACTCTGTGTCCACCCCAAGTCCAAAGCCCCAGAAAAACCCTGCGTCCGCTCCCACATACGCCACATGCATCCCATGTCCAAAACCCTCGAACCCTGTGTCTGCCCCATGTCCAAAACCTTTGACAAAACCCCAAGTCCACAGAAGTCCAAAACCCTCGACAAATCCTGCAAAAAATTTGAAACCCTTGCAGAAACCCCAAGAAATTCTACCCCCCAATCTCCTGATAACACGGTATCTGTCCTGTTTTCAATGGGACTTGAGGCATTAAGTAAAATACACCTACGGGAAGATGTTGCGGGCGCGACGGGTGGAGATTCTGATTTATAGTCGCACACATCACAAAGATGCGTGAGGCCAGGAAATGTAGAACAAGAATCGGCTCGGCCATCAAGAAATCTGTGAAGAGCAAGGCGTCGACAGGTAGAGTTGTCCAAAATAGATTGATATAGGGCCTGCTGGCCGAAAAGGTCCGGATCGCGGTAGTCCGGGAGGGGATGGGATCGAGGGAAGACTATAATGGAAAACGCGGGTGGTTTGGATGGATGATATCACGTCGCGCGGAATTTTGACGTGTATGACATGTGTTATGTCGGGAATATCAAGACCAACACCAAGAATAGACGTGGTTACGAGGGCGCGAGTGGTGATGTCGTTGCGAAAACGGTTGAGGATCTGCGTGAGATTGTCGTGGCCGATAGACGAATGACAACACGGGATATTAAAAACTGTGGAAAAATATTGAGCATCATGGACAGTTAAACAAAATATCAGCACGCGATTGGAAGTGGAATAAGCCATCGCTTGTTTAAACTCCACTTCTACTGCATGCTCCAAAGAATCTTGAGCGCGTTTGACGCGAAAAGAAATGTTTGGGCGTTCAGTTGTGGTGCGGATGGTGATCGCGGCGGTAATACCAGTAGATTCCAAGAGGGAGCGTTCAAGCGAGGGAGGAAGTGTCGCTGTCATGACAATGATTTGCACAGGGGACGAAGCTAGCCATTGGAGGAGCGACATGACAGGACGGAAGGACGCGTGCGTGAGTATGAGATGCGCTTCGTCAATGATGATTCGGGCCAGGAGTTTGGACTGGACGAGAGTCGATACAAACTTTTTAAAGGTGTCATATGTCGCCTGGTCGATTGTGGCAAGTATATTTTTTGGGAGCACCGTCGTGGACATGGCGCTAAACCATGATCCACTGGTCAATCCAGCCATGCGAGAAGCGTGGTGGTGTTGAGCGTGCATAGCGACGAGGGGGAGCAGCCATATTGTCGAGGCGCTGCGATCAAAGTATTTGGCACACAAAAGGCCGGGGGTTGTCTTGCCGCTACCTGTAAAACGTGTGAATAGGAATGCCAAAGAGATTAAATATAAACTGACCTGTTGGCGCGACGTATAGGACATGATGCTTTCTGTCATGCATGAGTTGAGTTGCCTGTGCCTGTTGAATGTTGGAAAAGCCGACATTTGGAGGAAGGCTGGGATAAAGCTCACGTAATTTGACGACGAGGTGAGGATGCACGGGAATATCGAACGTCGGTGATAGAGGGAGGGGCTTGTTGACAGTGAGATTGGGTGAATATAATTGAACAAGCGCCGCATTGGATTCGGATACGGTGGTCTTGAGTGACGAAATGATCTGAGGCATTATTGCCGACCTGATGCTCGTTGCAATGTCTTGAGCGACAAGGCCGGATGAGGGGAACGCGAGAGGTTGGATCGAGTGGGTAACAGTGGAGGGGATCTCGATCTCACCGCGATTTCGTATTCGGTGAACTGTGGAAACAATGTTTGCGATGTGGCCTTTGCCATATTCGAGTCGCTCAAGGAGGGTGGGAGGGTGGCCAAAAAGAAGATGGAAAACGCCGCTGACGCGCGCAGTGGATATGAAACGGGTGATATTGAGGCCATCGGGAACTCGAGCGTCGCGTCCATAGTGGTGGGCGTTGATTTCTGCGCTATGTCCAAATTGTTCAAAGGCGGCAGTGGTCTTGTACTCGGCAGCGTCAAAAGCTTCAAAATTGCAGCTAGTCATGAAGGCCATGTATTGGCGAAAGGGTCGAAGAGTTAGCGAGGCGTCGAGATGCGTCTGGGTGTATTTCGCGAGCATTTTGGATATGTCAGTGGAGCTAATGGGCCGGCGAAGCCCTGCAAAAAGGAACCGCTCAGCGTTGGAAACCATTTGCGGTCGCAGAAACTCTTGCCACTCCCGGTAGATAGGCCGAAGATAGACGAGAAATCGAATAAATTGTCGGCCAATGTCGAGATGTGGAATTCGACATATGTTTTTGTCGTGGCCGAGGATCGATGTAGTCTTGCTGAACGACGCTCGAAGGACAGGCAGGTTGAAAAGCACAAAAAAATTTCGAATGGATCCTCCAGGGACATTCGTTAATAAGTGCGACGCGAGTTCGGTTCCACGCGCAGGTTCTCCATAGCTGAGAATGATACTGCAGAGGAGAGTCGTCTGAGCGTCATAGATCCGTTGCATCATGTCGGCGATAGCACTGGGGTTCCATGAAACCCGGCCCTCGGTGTTGAGATAGGCAAACTTGGAGAATAGCGCGGGTGACTGAAGGATGTGTTGGGCAATGGACGGGCGATTGTTCCAAGGATTGCGCGGGTCAGTGACGAAGGAGTATCCAGCTGCGGTCTCGCAGGGATCGTCATGGATGAAAAGATCGTCAGGAATCGTAAAGTTGGGGTGGTGGAACGTGAGCTCGTCGAGTAGCGGTGCTATTTCCTTCACTGCACTGCGATGAGCATTGCCGATGTCCATTAGCGATAGAGTCTTGTTATCGATGATGGCCGAAGTCCCGGAGAGATCAGGCGCGTTGAAGTGAAGGGCAGATTGCTCTGCAGAGCGAATGCTGCTAAGTCCGCGTTTGAGAAGGTACAGCGTAGGAAGTATCGCTTGAGTACGCTCCTCAAAAAAGTGGTCGACTCGGGAAAACGCGCTGTAAAACCAAAGGTCACTAATGATTATCAAAGGGGAGCGAATACATACGTTGGCTCATCAAGAGACTCTTCCTCACGCATCTGCATGATTTTCCATGCAAATACAAGTCTTCCGCTAAACAGGAGAGCAGCAATCTGATGCGTGATCGAAGTGGTAGCCGCCCACTGGCGGTTGGATTGTAAGGAGGAGAGGAGAACATAGTGAGAAAGGGGACTGAAAAACTCGCCCCTGACATCGTTGGTTGGTAACTGCGTGTAGAGCAGATAGAGGAGTTTGACGAGCTTGGACTGTGCTTGGGGTGTCGTAGAAGGTACAGGATGAGAAGGTACAAGAACGGGGGGAGTGATCCTGTCCTCATCTTCAGAATTATCGGTGGAATCTTCGTATTGAGGGCCAGGTTCACCGTCTATATCTTCATTTTGGTCGGAGTTGAGAGGGACGTTGGGCGAAGAGGAGATGAATTGAAAGAGATCGTTGCAAGCGTCGGCGATATGGTCTGGGATGGGGAAAGTGTAGACGTCTTCATATTCTTTGGAGAGGACGCGATGAAGGAAGGCGATCGACGCGGCGATAATCTTGGAATAGTTGACCAGAGTGCCAGGATTCACGTCACGATGGTGTTGAACGCGGGTTGTATCGTGTTCTTGGGCTGGTCGCGTGCTGATGAGACGACGTATATAATATCCCTCGAATGATGCCTGGGTTTTCGCGACAAACGCGTGAATGTGTCTCTGAAGAGAGCCATAGACGAGATCCCCGGTCATATATGACACGAGCGGGATCAAATCTTCGTGTGGTTTGTCGTGAATTCGTTGCAGCCAGCCGTGCTTGTGAAGAAACTGATGTAGGATCCGAAAATTCTCGGTCTCCGCAGGGGGATGTGAGGTAGTGCTTTGTGGGGGGCGTTGTGCTTCGTAAATCGCCCAAGGGTCAACAAAAGTCGTCGAAGGGGGTGGCTGAGGCGCATTGACTGGGAACCATGGACTTGCGGTATTGTCTACGAAGCGTTGGGCGTAGGATTTGATGGGCGGGGATGGTGTACGCGAGCAACGGTGTTTTTGGAATGATTTGTGGGACGAATAACAACGATTACACGAGATACAGAGAAGATAGTCGCTAACGGGGGGCGCAAGTCCGTAGATTGGGTCAATAATGCTACTCGGATGTGGCGGCGAATATGTCAGGTTTGAATAATGATTCGCAACACGGTTATTGAACTCCTCTTGCAAATCGAGGCGTGTCAAAAGATGCTTGTGATGATCGACAAAGTGAGTGCGTATGTCCTGAGGATTAATGATACGGCGGCAGTCGAGGCAGATAATGACATGGTGATTCGTGTTGATAACAAGGCCATATCGAACAAGAAAGGGTGGCTGGATGGTATCGGTGGGGATAATTGATGGCTCGGTTAGTGTGTTGATGTTGGTTAAATGATCGGTGGCTTGGGGCGCCTGTATCGCGAGGTCAACGGTGGAGCACGATCGGGTAGAGATTTGAGGGGATGGCAATGGTTGAACGCGGCTTGCGGGGAGAGCTTCCAACAATGTTGGTAGCTGTGGGGGTTCAGGTGGCTGAAGCGACGTGGCTGCGGCCAGGGGGGGAATTGGGTCGGGGCGAGAGCAGGTGCAGGACTTGGAATGTCGCTGCGATAGTGTCAGCGAGGAAGTGGAGAACATAGAATAAACATACCGAGATTTCTGTTGTATGAAAAAAGATTTGACAACAACGTGGACATTGTAGTTGATTGGTAGTAGCATCCCGATACACCTTGACCTTCTCATTACCACCGTCGAAGGTGCACCATATAAAGGGATCAATACAGCCCTTGTGCGCAGCCCCACTAACAGGTGGTTTCAGGGGAAGAGAGCATACGGCGCATCTAAATAAGTGAACAAATAGATTGCGAGGAGAAAAACAGTTTAACTTACGGGGTGTTGGGATTGTTGCGACCCTTGGATTTCTTCACACTGGAAGGATACATTAGCTAGTAACAAAAGACAGTATCAACAACTTACGGGGGTCTTTCGGGGTTCGCTGCACCTTGGGACTGATGGGAGTGAGCACGTTTGGACCCGCAAAGCACAACTCAGCCTCGGAAAGTAGGAGGCCTTTGCGAAACAAACGAAAAAAAAAAAACACTTACAGCGGACTCATGTGCGCTGGTAGGATGGTGAAAAGTTGAAAAGAAGCACAATAACGGGTGCACGAGGCTTCGCACATACCGAGTTCTTGATGGGAGTTTCAAAGCTGGGTCGGGTGTGAATAACAGATTGAACAATTAATATTAAGAAAACATATGAGGGAGCCCGCAGCCTGGAGTTGCCTGGTATCTCATTGAAAGATGGCTCTGTAACCTTTGAGAATCCATTGAGAAAGGTACCGTTGAATATGTTAGCGTACTCACAAAGCGCAGATTCGGTTGAATGAATCAACCATAAGACCAAAGAGGGCCTCATTTGATCGAAACTTGCATAGATGGCAGTCGGTTCTCCAAGGCCGGTCGGGCTTGACAGCTGATCAGTTGCGATCAGGCGGAGTCGGCCACGCTGCAGATAGTAGGCCGACGCGCCCTGCGCAATGGCGGGCAGTTTGCCAAGGCGAGTCGCGCTTGACAAGCGATCGGGGCCATCTAAGACGCCGTGCGATATGATGGCGTCGTAGGAGCGTCGTAGTTGGGTGTGGATGCTGTTGTACGACCCTCGTCGTCGTCGTCATTATTGTTGAGGCCACTCTGCCTCACTCATCGTTGTTGCTCTGGACGATGTCTATTCTACAATACATGGGATGTATGTATGGGGAGCGTGACTGGACACTATCTACGGCGACTAGAGTTGACGTTTACTTACCGGGGCTTGATGGTGGTGGTTCTGTGGAAAGTGGGAAAGCGTGTGAAAGTGGAAGACGCTTCTTGATATAGGCCAGTGATCTGGACCCCTCGGGTAGACCGGGTGCAATGGGTACCGGGCCAATCAGATGGCGAGGGCTGGCTTGGTAAGCCAGTATGGGATAGTGATGGTTATCCCGTGATGAAGGCGCAGGGTCTGGCCTCTCGGGTATAGCGAGTGCAAGTGTTACCGGGTCACGAGCTTGATACGTGCGAAAAACGATGAACGCACCTTGATGAAGGCCCAGGCTGGGCCCTCGGGTATACCGGGAATTTGTCAGCTGAGTAAGGCGCAGGTGGTGATAAGACGCACGTGCTGAGTGTTACGTAATGTATGAGTCACCTGCAGTACACAGTCATCAGGGCATCAGGTGATACAATGCACGTGCAGTGGATCATGTGCCAGGTGGGACTGAGGGAGAAAATCAGGTGATGCACAATCACGTGGGCCGGGTCACATGCTGGGTAGGGCTGTAGAGGTTCTCACGCACCAAGGAGAATTGATGTGAAGTGGTTTCAGCGTTGGCAGCCCGTGCCAAGCGGAGCCATCAGCGGCATGTCAGAGACACTTCGGCATGTCAAGGGGAATTGCCGAATGGCACGGCATGTCACCGGCATGTTACCGGTAAGTGCCGAACGACCCAAAAAAGGCAAGTGATGGCACTCGTCCCATCAACGGCATGTTTCGGCATGTTAACAGATGCCAGAAATTAAGCGGGAGAATTTTGAAAATTCGATAGAATATTCAGTTCTCCTCCAAATCGGACGGGAGTAGGCTCATTGGAACCTGCAAAAGAAGCGCTTTCGAACGGTATATAGGGCGTGGGAGGGGACGTAATATACATGACACTGTGAGCCACCGGCACCAGACCCCTGGTGCCAGTGGTACTAAGCCTAGGAAGTGATACTGGCCACAGATCAGGTGTTGAAAGATTTGATGTTAGAGATTGCTGACCTGGATCAGCAAGAGGGAAGGAAGGGAGTGCGTAGTGCTGAAGGTGACACCAAAATTGCTGAAATTATAAGTAGGGTGTACAGGGTTTGCTGACCGAGATGACACTTCAACGATCCGGTTCACGAAAATGGATCTGGACATCTTGAATATGGTGTGCCTCTTGGTACTTGGGGATGGTAGAAGAGGGTTATTTTTGACTGGCGAGAGGTGTGGTCTCGCGCGTCCACCAGGCGGATAATAGGGAGAGGGGACCTAGTGGCGAGCAGCAGCAGCAGTCAAGGGAGGGATAGGGAGGAGTGGGATATTGGGAGTAGTATGGTGGGGGATGATGGGAGTAGTATGATGGCCTTGGATTCGTGAAGAATGCTAATATGTTTAATTTGAGATCCGCATATGCATAGGGTTGTGAAAATAAAACCCAATGATTGAATACTTATCTATGATCTATACACTATGAGCTCGTGGCCATCACAGTCGCAATGGCTGAAATATCATCTTAAGGAGGATCTATTAACAGGGGTGATGAGATCCGCACACAGCGCGTCCTAGAAACATAACAGAAACTCCGGCTCCGGGTAAGATACACGATATCTGAGGTTGATAAGAGCTCTCACTGTGGTGCCCTACCGAGCCAGCGACAGGATACCGTCAGGGCGCCGGTAGTCGATCCCGAGTCCCTATGGTATATCATGTCGTCATGTTGTAGCAATTATCATGAGATCAAATCTATAAGTACTATACACACCAGGTAGAAAAGCATCAGCGTGCCAACGCATCTCTGACTCGGGCCTACATTTATCTGTGAGAGTTTCACCACCCATCATTTCCCATCCCATGTACTTATAACTTATTGTGTTCTTTCTCGTGTCTGGTCGACACCGATCCGTGAACCCTTATTATTATTTCCGGCATCCTTCCATTTTGATCTAAACGTGATCTAGACAGAATTGTAAAGCCCAAAATAAAACATCTAAATCCTCGAATAATTCCCATATCCTCCTTTCCCTCCCTTGTGCATAAAAGCATGGGCACCACTTGGTCTAACAGTAATGTACCGACAGAGGGCCCATATGTCTTCGAAAGTTACTGTAGCATCTGCGGTGACCCTTGCGGTACCGTAAATTACGAATTCAAATCAAAGCCTAAGGGTGCAAAAGGTGGGTTGATCCTCTGTCTTGACTCATACCACAGAAGACCTTTACAAACGTTGTTGAATAGCTCATTTCTGGAAACCAAAACACTGGGGCCAGGCACCACATTTGATATTCAGGTGTCAGAGATGCCAGACAGAGGTTAATGAGAGCAATTGGAATCGACATACACACTGATGTATTTCCTCTTGCAGCCTAGCCCCGGGGCCATGCACAATATTCCTCCATAGGGAACTGGGACAAATTCGTTGACCAATGCGATAGTTCACGTCGGATCATCATAGTGTATGCCTGCAACTACCGGGAAGTGTAATACATAACCCAGACTCCTATGTTTACTTGCACCTACTGCCATGCCCCTGAGCCGACTGATCACTGGGGGCTTGTATTATAAGGCAGTCGACACAGTACATTGTGACGCAGATGTGCCATACAAAATATTCGTGATACCACGTACATGATATATGCTTGATCCAACCTCAAATTCTGAGGGTGGCTTGAAAGCTTTGCTGGGAGGATGAGGGTATAACGGTAGTTCTACTCTGTTTCAGTCATGACTCCATACCACTTGGGTTCTTTTCTTCCGTGGAGGTCGTCGCCAATCGGTATGGTCAGGTCATCCTCCGTGCTTAGCCTTCGCAGTCCCAAGATGAGATTGCCTAGTCCCCCATCCGGTATGCTTTAGATATACCTACATAGTCCAACGGCTCATAAATAACAAGTAATACAAAAATGTGACTATCCTCCATCAGGGAAGTCCAAAGAAGAGCTAACAAGCTTCTCCTTCACACCTCTCCTCCTCTTAATATGCCGCTGATATGACGACGGTGGTTCCTCTTCGACCGTCGCAATCCGCAACTGAGGTTCTTTGAGTAGGGGTTCTAGGGTTTGGTGAGGATTGTCTCTATCCTGAAATCCTCTCCACCAACCACAGAATATAGGGGAGGGCGATCACGCTGTATTGCCTCAGAAGAGGTCCCATAAGCAGGATCCGAAATCTGGGAGCCTAGATTTTCTCAGAATTCCTATGGGAAGTGGGTGGCCCACCAAATCCTACAAAATGAAAGAGATTTTAGGTGTGGCCAACGACAAACCTAGAAGATCAGCAACAGATTCGGCACTATTGGATTAGTTGATGAGCGTGCTGAGAGTGACGCATTTGCTGCTGCGATGATCGACATCGAGCCAACCTATGGAAAGGTCAGAATCGGAGTTGCGACAATAGTGTGGTCTCATCTCTCTCATGGCTCATGAACCATAAACTCTCAGATATGAGCAGGTTTGAGCAGGCCTGCACCTCTTTTGAAATTTAATCAATTTTTGTGATTCTCGAATATCTCATGGAACATACTTTTGCTTGATTTTGTTGTCGTCCTGGACAAGGTTGAAGATCTCCTGCTAGCCGTGTTTCGAATTCGCGTAAGCACATCTACCCCACCACGTGTGATATGATGTAGCGCTATCTGTAGAAACATTAGAAGGCGCGTTGTGGAATCGCAGATTAGCCGATAACGGCGTCGTATTGCACGCAGTTGCTACCAGGGTCAATGATCATAACATCTATTGGGTGGTTGGATCGAATCAGATCCACCAGTAATGTACAGTTGGTCTAGTTTGCAAAAGCGTTCTCTAAATTTCATTCCTTATTCTTGTCGCCATCGTGAGCCAGTAAAGAGCGACCGCTCATTTCTGTTGAAATCGGATCAAAAAGCATTTAACAAAATCAAACCCTCTGTGCTCACCTTCGGGCTTGGAAAGTCCCTATCATTCATCAAAAAACAGGTGAACAACTGCAATCCCTCGTTGAAACGCGAAAGACAACGCACCATCACATCTAAGATTGTTGGCGCCACGTCACATAATGCACCTTCTTCCTCCTGCCCGTCGTCCTTGGCCTCATCATCCTTCCTTTCCGCCTCACCAACTCCACCTTCGGGAACATTATTTCGGTCGATCTCTTCCTTAAACCTCAGAACCTTGGGGTCCCCGGTCATAATAAATGGTACGACGTTGGTAGTATGTGCGGTAAATGGCGATCCATCCTTCAGATCCTTCATCTGTTCGGCATTTCCATGGTCAGCGGTGATCATGAGGATATACCCAGCCTCCTGAGCAGCTTTGTATACGACCCCGACTGCTTTGTCAGTAGCGGACACCGCTTCGACAGCGGCATCRTAGACACCAGTGTGCCCCACCTACGCGCATTGTTTAGATATTAGGAAACGTCAGTGGGAGGGTCRGAGGCGTACCATATCGGGAGGAGCAAAGTTGCACATGACAAACTCATGCTCTTTCGCTCTGAGCACCTCTGCAACCTTCTCCGCGACGTCCATGACRCTCATTTTGGGGTCTTTATCGTACGTTGCAACTTTCGGCGAGGGRATCATATGGCGCTCCTCCTGCTCAAACTGRCGCTCGACGCCGCCGTTGAAGAAGAATGTAACGTGGGCGTATTTTTCGGTTTCTAGTGTAGARATAAGRATTGATMTTTAWTGAGAGATCCGWGCACCTGCCTGCAATRTGAGCCTGCTTTAYGCCTTGTTTGGCGAGCCACTCKGCGAGAACATTGTCCATCYTCTGGGGCGGGAAGGCCACTTTGAASGGGAAATCGGATTTATAGGTCGACATGGTAGTAATGGCCTTGCAACAGGGTCAGCTACAGATGAACCAAGMAAAGTCAAACGCGCTTACAAGATCTTCAGGAATCTTGGCGTCGTCGATGACCTGGTCGAGCTGACCAAGTACTGTRGTAATCTCACGCATCCTGTCAGAACGGTAGTTGAAGAAGAAGAGGGTATCGYCCTCTGRGAGAGGATGGTTAGTTTGTATCCAGGACAAGGGCGGGGTGGGGCRYAAGCCTTACTTTTAATACGGCCCTCATTTCCATTGACAACGATGGGCTTGAGGAACTCATCGGTTATATCCTTTTTATAGTTCTCCTCGACGACACCAACGATGCCATCCTGCCCTTTGCCRTCCTCTCCAAYGCCTTCGATCAGTCCATCGATAGCAATCTTGACGCGATCCCAGCGTTTATCGCGATCCATAGCGTAGTACCGGCCGACGACAGTAGCAAGCGTTCCATAGTTGATTTTCTTGAAAAAGTCGAGCAGCTCTTGGATGTACTTGGTAGCCGAGCGGGGAGCGGTGTCACGCCCATCGCCGAAGAAGTGGACAAAGGTGTGCGGCACACCGACCTCCTTTGCAGTCTCAAGAAGGGCAAAGAGATGGGTTATGTGGGAGTGAACGCCTCCGTCGGAAATCTAGAAGGAAGGGAGTTKAGTGACATCATCGTCGGAGAGGAACGGGAGGGGAGCCGGGTTGGATGATAAGATAGAACTAACGAGGCCCAGAAGATGTAATCGCCCATTGCCCTTTTTCGCCCGGTCCATGGTCTCGAGGATGACCGGGTTCTTGTGGAACTGCCGTTTTTTTATGGCGACATCRATGCGCACGATGTCCTGCCACACGATCCGCCCAGCGCCAATGTTGAGATGCCTACAATGTGATTAGTTGGTACAGAAGGATCGCCAAGAAGGGGGATCGATTGGCCGTACCCGACTTCTGAGTTTCCCATGAGGCCCTCGCTGAGGCCTACAGCRGTCCCCGAGGCAGCGAGTGTACGGTGGGAGTGGCTTTTGGCGATGGTGTCCATGTTGGTGGTATCGGCGGCCTCGATCGCATTTCCATCAAGACCWGGCTCGGCGGCGACACCCCAGCCGTCGTGGACGCTGGACAGAGGGATMAAACAGTGAGGGTTGCGTGACGAAGGATGCACACACACATGAGGCAGACTTTGTTCTTGACCTGGGYAGGCATAAGCTTGTGTGTAAGGAGCTGAGGAGCAACAAAATGGTAATCGCGGTCACGAGGCTTATCAGGCCAGAGTGTCCACTCCTCCCCTTGACCRCGCCACATAATTATGTACATTACCCTGTCCTTAACCAGACGCGCTAGGAACCGGTAGATGGCTCATGCATGGTACGCGGAACGAGGCTATGGAGGATACGCATACGAGGGCATAGGAGGCGCCCGTCCTCATCCAAGCGCGCAACATCGTCSTGACTCCTCTATTATATTCACTTCATATTCACCTAGACTGTGCCCTCCACCCACCCGCGACCACTCACGCTCTGGCTATCCAGCTGTGCAGATGGCACGTTAGTTAAAAGATTTACTGAAGGAGGAGTGCCGAAACATGTTACGACGCGCGAGTTGGTGATCAATGAGGTATAGGTGGAACGGTCGTGAGCCAAAGGTACTCGGTTTTGACCTTTCTCTAACCAAAAACGTGTAAATAAGGCGAGGAGGGTTCAAAACTAGAGCACAGACCATTGAGACATCAAAGCCACCTAATAACGATTGAAATCCACGGTGAGCAAAGTTTCATCTCGGTGATCGCAAGTCGTGGACCGCGCGATGGGCTTGCATGTGTTAGGAGAGCCAGGAGAGATGACGTTGGAGGGCGAAACATAGCAAACTTTCATCCAGTAGCCCGGAGTGCAAGCAGTGTGTTTGTATCAGGTGAAATATGGGCCAGATATCGATAATATTATCGAGTGGTAGACGAAACACCCACTCGAGCTGTTGGCGACCCAGAGCAGCGGTGGCACATCGTATGGGGCGTCGGGATAGCACTGTGGGAACTTATCTTGTAATCCACTCCAGCCAAACGATAAAGCTGATGTATCAAAAGCCCCATAAACTCCGTTACCCACGCGCCACGCTTCCCCAGTCGCCTCTTTCCCAAGGCTAGTGGTTACAGTGGAGTCGTCATGGGCTAATTCGACGCACCAGTGGGAGAGGAGACGTTCTGCTGGATTCCTTTCTTTGACGCGCCTGGGCACTGCCGAAGATCGGCTCCTCGACATTCGGACGAGGCCGCGCCCGCCCCACTTGGCTGCGTACCCAACGGAAGTGATGACAACATGTTTGACGTTCGAGAAGATGGAAACCTGACTATATCAATTGATCGAAGCGCTTCGCAACTTGCTATTCCCCGAGACGAACGCCTTAAACATCCTTTCCTGCAGAGCCCCGCCACCGCCCGACCCCTTTATTTCACAACGTGCCTTAATACCTCAATGAAACGGATCGGTCCCTAAACGCAGAGGGCGGGTCAAAAGTTGTCCTTATTGAGAGAAAGGCGACAATTCTACTAGAGCAGCTGAACCGTAGTAAGTGTGTCAAAGCCGCAATTGCGCTGCCCCCGTATTACATGATACGCCCTGCGCCACCGGTCATGTCAAACAATAAGCCATAATCCTGCCCATCTGTTTGATCACTTGAGGCTCAATATTATTCTGTTCCGCTCCGATTGCACCAGTGCAAACCAAAACTATCCGAAAAACCAGAGCACGGGCAATCCCACCAATTCCCTCAGAAGAACCAATGCCAACCAACCTGGTCATAGGACGAAAAGGCCCGAGGGAACTAGCAATTCAGAAACTTGTGCTGTGATTCGTTCCATGTGGTTTCGCGCCCTTTTTTTGGTCTGACAGCGGGTGGTTCCTTGGACCCGGTAAGGAGTTGCAACGTTGATCTCCCTTGAAAATACATYGCTTACGTTTCAGGCTATTGATCCAACGATCATATATGTAGGCCCATGACGTCTCGAAGCCCCATCCTTTCCTCGTCGATTGGACAATGTGGTTCCTCCCAGTGGCAGCTTTGGCACCCTTYATCTGGCTCACTCCAGTCTCTTCAACCCCACTTCAGCCCCTTGACTGTAGAATATTGCCGTCCGATCAATCTTGGCCAAGCACCGCCGTATGGAACGCATTCAACAATACACTCGGCGGCCGRTTAATCAGGACGGTCCCCCTRGCCAATGTGTGCCACCAACCGACGTTCAACGCCGCGCAATGCAAACAARTTCAAGATAATTGGCATCGCGCAGCGCTCCAGTTCGTCACCTTCCTCCTCCSCATCTGACCATTGAACCCTGAACCACTCTCCAGCGAAATGAGCCCTTCCTCGATCATGGACCCTGTCCCCCTGAACAAGAGCTGCGATCCATTTACAGACGTTCAAACYCCKTGTATCATCGGTGCCTACCCGCAGTATGCGGTGAACGTCTCTGARCCCCGGCACGTTATCAGTACTCTCAAATTCGTAAAGGAGCACAATATTCGCTTCGTTGTCAAGAACACTGGCCACGAGTTAGTCGCGTTATTCGTTTCTCCCCTTCATATCTCATATATTKCGGTAGCTACATGGAACGATCCACCGGYACCGGCGCGGTRTCTGTATGGATGCACAATCTGCGCGGARTCGATTTCATAGAAAAMTTCAAGTCCTCCAAATACAACGGCCCCGCGTTCAAAGCCAGTGCTGGCGYTGTTGGTGGAGATATYTTAACCGCAGCTAACCAGAAGGGACTTATAGTCGTTGTCGGAGAGGCCCCCGTAAGGCACCGCGTTCTATCCTTCGGCAAATTATACTGATAKACTACCGCTAGACGACAGGCTTTGTCGGAGGATATATTCAAGGTGGCGGGCACTCAATCTACAGCTCAAAATATGGCCTCGCCGCAGACCAAACACTGTCATTCGAAGTCATCACGCCTCGAGGAGACTTTGTCACCGCGTCGCCAACYGAAAACGCGGACCTGTAYTGGGCTTTGAGTGGTGGGGTGCGTACAGTATCACCAGATCGCGTGCATCTTYCGCACCTCTGACAATATCACCCATTCAGGGCGCTGGAACYTATGGAGTCGTGTGGTCCGTAACCGTGAAAGCYTTCCCAGACACTCCTGTTACGACAGGGACCATCCAATTCAGTGCTCAAGGGATCTCTCAAGACACCTACTGGGACATGATCTCAGTCTACATGTCTCTCACCTCCTCCTTCCCCTCCGTTCCCATCTTCACGTTCGGCATCTTCTCCAACACCAGCTTCCTCTTACCCTTGTTTGCYCTCAACCGCASCACGGATGACGTCRCCAMYGCCCTCAGGCCTYTAACCACAGCACTCGAYCRGCGAAATATCACATATCAGTMCTCAGCGACCACGTTCCCGACATTCCTGCAGGCCTTTTCTAGTATGGCYTTGTTCCARGATACAGACGTTGGGGTTTTCCAGATTGGCGGCAGGTTACTACCGGTGTCGTTGTGGGACAATAATAACACTGTAACCAAGGTGGTGAAYACGATGCGTCAGGCCGCAGACGCTGGTGCCGGGATCTTGGATGTGACAGTACGGCCGACAAAGCAAGTCGCCGGGAACCCCGACAACGCGGTTTTGCCAGCATGGCGGGACGCCCTACATACATTTTTTGTTACATTGTGAGTTATTCCCGTTTGCTGTTTGATCCGTTTGATAAGGTTTTGTTTTGTTGATCTTCGCGGCTTTTACAGGCCAATCRGCGACCAGCAGAGCACGGCTTCGATTCTGCAAGATCAACTTACTATCGCTAACACACTCCTTGAGCCGTTTAGGCAGCTGAGCCCGACATCTGGCGCTTACATGAACGAGGTGATTGTCGAATTGCTTTTATCTCTGCTATTCTCGCACTCATGTGTTTTTCCCTCTCTATCCTCGGCTACCTCCTATTCCAGGCCGCTTTCAAAGAACCCAACTTCCAGACCGCCTTTTACGGAACCAACTATCGCCGCTTGCTCTCCATCAAGGATAAATACGATCCGGACCAGATCTTATATGGAGCTATTAATGTAGGCGGCGACCGGTGGAGAGAAGTTGCAGGTGGAAGGTTGTGTAGGGCCCATTAATGAGGACTGGTTAAGAGATATTTGGACAATATATATTTTGCATATTATTCGATAGTATTTRTAATGGACGAAGGCATTTCTTTGTCTGGAAAGCTTATCGGAGAAGTAGACCTTGAGAACGTGAGTGCGAACCTCCAAACACCAGGATCAAGCGATACGAAGGTCGAAAATGCCCATGATGTTCAACACCATCAGCGTGCTTCATGGTATATCGCTGTAGTTATCAATTTCAATAACTACCACTATTACATTACCCCCTCCCAACCACCTTACTTATTTACTTATTCGCCGATCTGAAACGTGTGGAATGGGCCCTCCATCAAGGATTGGAGGTTGCACAGGTCAAAGCAAGGCATAACATCACCCAAGTGGAACATTTGACGATATGATACCGTTCCTTCTTACACATCAGGAGTTAGTAGATTTGCAACTCTGGAGTCCTGCCACGGCTAAGTATTTTCCCGGCGTACGTTTCTCCGAGTATTTTTAGATCCGGTCTTAATGGAGTGGTGAGACTGTTGTGAGGGCCGGTGATGCTGTGTTTCTCGAACACCAACGGGTCACTCGCTTAGTATGGTACCCCACCGGGGTATGTCATTATGTCACTGTCCAGATATCTACCACTCATCACTGATCCGTGATGCATGAAAAGATATGACAGATATATCAACATTTGGGCGTTATCTAATCTAATAGTTACGAGACTAAGAACAGGTCTATAATCTAGTTCGGGATCCAGACTTGGCGATTAGCCGTGAAATAATCAATCAGACGCCTATGTCCCATTTCTTTAACTTCTGCATTGTAGTAGTCCACTTCTTTCCCAAGAGCAATTTCTTGGTCCATCCAAAGCATCGTTTTTGCATAGTCATCTGGCAAGCCGAAGCCCTTCCAGAAGGCAATGGATTCGTCGTCTGTCAGGCGCTTGTGGACAATTTTCCTCCCGAGGACCTTGCTGAGGAGTTCGGCAGTCTAAAAAATCACGCAGTTAGCATTGCGATAGAACACGGAGGGGTCGACTTACTTCATCATAGGTGAATAACTCTGGCCCAACGATAATATGGTCAGTATTGTGGCTCTTTTCATCAACCAAGGCTCTGAAGGCAACGTCGGCAATGTCATCGACTGACACCCAAGGAACTTTGCCATCCTTTGCTGCGGAGAGGATCATGTTGTCTTCGCGGATTGACTTGTAGTACATCATGGCGAAATTTTCTACGAAAAATGATTATCAGACATTAAGTTGTGCAGAATAACTTCGATAACACGCTTACGGAAAAACCACGATGGTCGTAGGACAGCATAGTCCACGCCGCGATTGGCAAGATATCCATGCACCAACCCAATTGGCGGAACGCCTGCTGGGGTGCAAGACCCGCTGATAAGCACAAATCGCTTAACTCCCTTTGAAATGGCGAGCTCGACAAATTCTTTGACGATGTCCAACATGTCATATACGTGCGGCCCGACGAGGTAGACGCGATCGATGTTGGGATCGGCTTTGAATGGGTTTTCGAAGGAAGATGGCTCAAGCCAGTTGAAGTACACTCCATTGAATGGTGGAGGGATCTTCGAACGYGCRGCGAGCAATACAGGGTAGTTYGCGTCCTTCAAGAGGCGAGCGACGCGACCGCCTGTCTGCCCTGTGCCACCAGTAACAAGGATAGTCATCGAAAATGTTTGGAGAGGTTGGAATGTAGAGGTATCGTGAGTGTGCCCGGGGATCGATTCTAATCGTGCGAGTCCTTTTAAATTAGCACATGATTCATGGGGCGAGCACCCGAGGCTCGAGGTATTTCCACCGATGGCGTCGCTCCTCGTCGCCCATGCAATCTGTCGTGGTTTGTTCGGAAGCTAGATAAAGCCATTAGATTTATCCGCATCAGCGTTCATGAGTATGTCGTGCTCGTACGAAGTACGCGTCTGCTTTTTAAAACGTGTCCGAGGTTATCGCGTTGATCATTGGACGATCCTAAACCTATTTCACTAGGTCCTTAGTGTCTTCTAACCGGACATTTGGTGACTCCGTTATTGATTGCTGCAACTCCGGCTAACGATTCACAGCCACTGAGATCATGCTACAATTGGGGAAAGCCGTAGCTTTTTGATTGGCTCTCGTGGGTAGATGTGTATCGGTATGTATCGTTGTGGTGCTGGGGGAGATTAGACCACCCGATGCACCTCCGATGTCGATTCGGATCAAATATTAGATCCTCGACCATGTTAGCACATTGTTGATATGCCCCCCGCGCCCGAAGACCCTGCGTTATTTTTATCGTCCGGCTACATCGATGTGTCAACTTTGCGCCTTGGACTCCTATCTTGCAACTTAGCATTGCATTCTATTTGCCACCGATAACGTCGATAGCGATCCAGTTGGGCTGTGGTGTCATAATTTTGCCAAACTTATATACATACCGGCCGCTTGAACAGAGAAGGATCCCAAGACCCCAGTCGTTTCACATCTACCTCACAAAACTACTTTCGCTCCTCTTCTCAACATGCCCGCCCAAGTACACGATATCTTTTACAAAAGCCTCACCGGTTGCTCACAATTCTGCCAATAGGTTATCCCAGGAGCCTCGCTGAACGAACGCGCCAATAAGCATCCGCGAGCCGAGAATTTGAGTGTCACGAGGCTCAATGATCACCGCCCGGCCTACACCCCACACTACCTCATGAGCTCTGTCCAGAGCGTTGAGAAGGGAAAACCCATCCTTCTTTCATTCCCCGGCACAACGGTTATTTACATCCTCGAGGGTAAGCGTTCGGCTTTAAGGCATGATTGACACTCCCCTGACATATTATCTTTAACAGGTGAGCATACGTTAGAGGATAAGGGCAAACCCCCCGCAGGCGAAGACATTTTCAAGGTTGTCGCAGGGGACATCATCAGTATTGATAAAGGAACACTTGTCACCTGGACCACCCCCTCGAAAGGAAAATGTACGTTGTGTGCAAGATGTAATTCATTCAGCTGCTTATTCCTTGCTTCTCAAAATATAGTCTTCAGCTTGGTTTGGGCCCCCTCCACTTATCACCCAGAAGACTTGGTCATCACCGCCTGAGTTTTCACAGTGTACTTCACAATGTAACTAGTTGTATATAGACTATAAAACCAGAGTTGACTGGGTGTCATCCATTATTGCACCAGTGGGACATGAGGAGTGAGGGCAACGCAAATGTTGAAATGTGTGCATGCCCAGCTTGACATCTATTGTCTTTTCTCTTTTGTATTTTCACCGTGAATATTATAGGTACATTAATATAACTAGCTAGTAATATCAACAGAGCCTGTATTAAACAGTTATACAGTACATGGCCCTCGTCGTACATGGCTGAAGGTCCACCCGCCCTAGGGTCCAGTTTTCCTTCCGGGATTCTGGTTGATCCTATATATACCAAGTCTCTTTTTTGCAAGTTTCCATCTCTCGTTAGCAAAGCCCTTGATAATTTCCAAGAAGTGACGCCTTGCTATAGATGCATGTTCGACATCTTATCTGAGGTGGCTCGAGTACCTCAGTATCTGTCAGTTCTCATTGCATTTCTCGAATACTGTCCGTTCGTCCGACTCGCTACACAACGCAACACCCTGCCAATCTCAGCTCGAACATAAAGTGTGCATAAATGCGGGCCCTAATGTTGCGGGATCAGGATTTAAAACTGGAGATAGGACAAGTAACTAAAGTCAACAATTTAGACCTTGAGTGTGTCCGAACTACCGGAACACTCGATAAACATTTATAGGCAGGGATATTGACTACAAGATTTCGGATGATCATCTCGACGAACTAGTCGTTCTATTGTCCTTCGACTATCCTTTGATTTCCTACGGCCTATACCAGAATAGGTGCGACTCACCGCAATGAGGGTTTGACGAGTTCCTGGTATCACCGTGCCCTGCGCCATCAAAGATAGACACTCTGAACTTGAGAAATCAACTAGCGCAAGCTCGTACCCATAAATGCACAGTTTTGGTCAAGGCCCAGGGACCGGGGACCTGTTGGGCAGCGGTAAAGGGTCAGCGATAGTTTATGACGGCACTTGTGTGCAATTGTGCCGTTGTGCAACTAAGTTCATAGGTGTTCCCAGTATCAGTCACTCCCCAATCAGAGGTGGCAAAGACTTGGCGGTCACCCAAGGTGAATATTTCATGATGCATAACGTTCATTCGACATACTACCTAAAACACACTGTCGAACATAATATTTCTACTCAAACCATTCTCTCGGAGATTGGGACTCCCAATCAGAAACCGCTGACATCCGCAACGATATCGTCAGGCCAGTATTTGGTGGGGGACCAGATGACACCGAAAGCTGTACACAACCAATGAGTATGCTTGAAAAATCGCGATATGGTGCTTAAAACATGCCTTTTCCTGAGACAGGTGCTGTCCATTTGAGGAGCGAGCCATTTTCAACATAGACAAAGTCACCGGCGGTGACATCGAAAGGTTTATGGGGGTTGTTCCTATCCTGCACAGTGTAATCGCCTGTGGCAAAAATAATTGAATATACTGGCCCTTTATCCTTTAGAATGTGAAGCATACCCTCGACGATGTAAATGAAGGTCGGACCAAGATAAGTACCACCGATGGGCATTCCCTGTCCGATAGTATGAACGCACGGCATCAGGTAATGAGAAGCGTCTGTAGGACGCTCCTCAATAATCCTGTTCAGTGACAAGTTGTTAATGCCCTCGACAGTGCGACTGCGACCTTCCAACGAAGCAGGAGTGATGACCTGTCATTGCAGGAGTAAGCTGAAATGTTTGACATAGATAGTAAAGGGGTAAAGGCAGTACTTTGATACCCATGATATGAGAGGTGTTCAAAACTTAGGAGGTGGGTATGTGTGTTGGATGGCTACAAATTTGCACTCAGGCTTTATCCCTCGTACTCTCGGCTGTGGCATCCCTCCACCGGCTACTTGTTGCATCTATCTCGCATCTGGTCCCGAGCGCCTTGGAGTTGTATCAGAGATGCGAGCGGCCTCGAGGATTTTGTCAGTTGATGTCGAGGACGTCGGCAGTGTGGCGTCGTTCTTAGCTCCAAGGTCTTAGATTGTCTGAAGAATAGGGTTGCTTCTACGCGTTTCAACATTTGGGGCGATGTGGATATGCATTCATCATGCCATACCACCACTCAAATAAGCGTAAACAATACATTCCTTCTTTGCTTCTGAACGTCCGGACCGCCTTACGGCCTTTACCCTGGCCTGGGGCCGTCGGAGTGATGAAAGACCCCTTTGGCCAGGCTAACAGCTCGGCTAGTTTGGAGCACCCGATCGATCTGTCATCTTTATCTCAGTTCGATGATCACACCGTAGTCCTCGAGCTCAAGCCATCACGACAGTATAACTTGAAAGACAGTCGCAGCTATTTCGACTTCACCTGGATTCGTATCCTCAATGGCAGACCTCCAAAATCTGAAGAACACGTTCAAAGGTGACCTCGTCACCCCCACGGACCCAGACTACGCCAAGGCCATCGCTCGGTGGGCAGCTAATGCGCAGCGGCAGGCAAAGGGCGTGGTCTTCGTCAAGGATCCGGCTGATGTTGTGCTTGCCATCAAGTACGCAACTTCCCACAAGCTACCCATTGCTATTCGTGGTGGTGGACATAGCCCTGCTGGTGCATCCTCGAGCGATGGCGGCCTGGTGATCGATCTGTCAAGGCACCTCGGTACCGTCACCATTGACGCCGAGAAAAGGCTCGCTTATGCTGGAGGAGGCGCGCTGTGGGCAGCTGTTGACAAAGCAGCCATCGCACACGGATTGGCCACAGTAGGAGGAACCGTTAATCATGTATGATTTTCTCGTTTCTCCACCTAAGCTTCCCCGCTAACGCCCGCTACAGACTGGTATTGGGGGGTATGTTGCGACCCACACGATTCGTTCCCAAACTCACAGATCGCTCTAGCCTAACTCTTGGCGGAGGTTATGGATTCCTCACCTCTGAGCACGGCATGACCGTTGATAATCTTGTTCAAGTATGCCAGCTCGATATGATTTTGCATTGCACAACAAATCTGATCTACGTATAGGCGACAATAGTTACAGCTGACGGTTCAATTATCACTACTAATGAAAAGGAACACCCAGATCTGTTCTTCGGCATCCGGGGTGGAGGCTCGAACTTCGGCGTCGTCACCGAATTCGTCTACAAATTGCATCCTCAGCGCCGTACCGTATACTCTGGATTCCTTATCTACCCCCCATCCGCCCTGGAGAAGATTGTTTCTGTTACCGCAGAATGGTGGGCCAATGTGGGCGAGAAACAGGCCATGCTCCAGATCACGACAGTGGGACCCGATGGCAACGTATATTTGTCAATCAAACAATACCGGCGAAAAGCACTAATAAAATACGCCTTGACAGCCTTGCATTATCATAATCCCATTCTATAATGGCACAGAGGCTGAGGGGAGAGCCAACTTCAAAGCCTTCCTCGATATCGGTATAGACATTTATCAGTTATAGCCTGCGCGAATTTCACACTTCTCCCAGGACCTGTGATGGACGGAACAAAAGAGATACCCTACGAGGAACTGAATGCGCTACAGGTAAACTGTTTAATACATTTTCCGCGTGAAATCCGTTCTAATTTGAAACCACCCTCCCAGAACCCCTCGGCTGAGCATGGTTCTTGCGTCTACCTGAAAGGCCTTGCCCATCGTGAACCACACTACACCTCGATTTCGAAGGCATATGACAAGGCAGTTGAGCTTACCAAGTCAACGGGGCTCAATTGCAATGTCATTTATGAGTATTTCCCCCTTGGGAAGGTTTGCTCAGTCCCCGCTGGTACCACTGCCTTCCGCCGCGACCCTACACCGAGCGTGTTGATTGGTATCATCTGGAAAGAAAATACGGAAGGATCCACCGATCTTGCTCGTAGCTGTTCTCAGCAATTGGCCCAGATTTTGGCAGGAGCTCAACCGGAACTCACTGATTCACAGAGCCAAGGTTACGGCAATTATGGTGCGTACAATGTTGCTAAATCCCTAGGTACTGTGTTAGTGACACCATTCGTTTCATTCAGATGCCCAGGCTGTTACAGGTGAGAAGGATTGGGTTCCCGATAAAGCGAAGCTGGTGTTTGCGGAGAACTATCCCAAGCTCCAGAAAATCAAGAAGCAGTATGATCCCAACAATGTGTTCAATAAATGGTTCCCTATCACGCCGGCGTAGAGTAGATGAATGTGCTTTGTGATACGTGTTTGTGATCGTAACCTCGAACTCGGCATTAATAAACACCCGGTTATTCGGTCCTCGTGGTGTTACACACATGTTCGTCAGAACGAGGTCAGCTTCTAGTCGTTCTCCACGATAGGAGTTTGAATCTTCAGTATGAGGTCGATATTTCCTTTAAAAGCAATCACGCGCCTATCGCCCACATATAAGTCAAGCGACGTTTCAATCTTACGTCGATATCATCGATCCATCGCCTCTCACCCATCACCACAATGGTTCTTAACCACCTTCAATTTACCGTTTCTTCCCTTCCGGACGCGAAGAAATTCTACTTGCAAGCACTCGCACCGTTGGGATACGAAGAATATTACGTTGTCGAAGGCGTTGTTGTTGGCCTAAAGCCGGCCCACGGCCCACCCGATCTTTGGATGGGTGCTGCTAAGCCCGGTGACTCACCTAGCAAGGGATTGCACCTGGCGTTCGCCGCTAAAACCAGAGAGCAAGTCGATCAATTCTATGAAGCTGCTTTGTGCGTACTTCGTGTTCTCCTGATGAGATGATTCCTAACGATACTATTCAAATACAGGAAAGCAGGAGCGAAGGATAACGGCCCTCCAGGAGAGAGGAGCTACGTCCAAGGTTATTATGCCGCTTACGTCCTGGATTTGGACGGAAACAATCTTGAGGTGATGCATATTTGAAGGGTCRAAAAATACTGCGGGGGGATTAGCTGGATTGATAAGCAAATGGTCTACGTCTACTACCGAATACTATGTCTCGCATCGCCGTCTTGCTCGTTTCCCTATAACTTCCTTATCACGTAGAGATTGATTTTGATGAATTCGGTTGTATGCTTAGGCTGCGATAAATACTAAATATGTATGGCACTTAATTGCTACATGGGGGCGAGCGGGTCCAGCCGAGTTTCAGTTCAAGCGACCCGATTTGATTCTCGTACAAACTTATCCCCAGACATGAATGGCTGTACCCCAGGCCGACAGCAAACCAAGTGCTTTATACATCAATCCTGACTAGGCGACAGAATAGATCGTCTCAATAATTCCTCCGTTGATCCCGAAGATGCGCCTTCTCGTCAGCTGTTAGCCCTTCCTCAAAAGGTTTAAATGTGTTGGTCGCATCTATTAATGAATTCCTCAGAACTTGGACGCGTTGGGCGCTGCGAGGTATGATTGTGCAACGGAACGGGCGAGGTGCAAGCGTAATGTCCTAGTGACGATGAGCCAGGTACGAGAGTCGAACAGATCTCTCGTGTCTTACACTATTGTAGTCTTCGATATCAAYCTTGATGGGTCGCATCGTCTCAGGATCCTTGGCAGGYTGGAAATCAAATGCCCAAAGTAGCCGCATTGTTATTAGATCCTGTCAATTTGTGAGTGCAACATAACGTTAACTTTACACAGGAACGAACCATAGTGTCTTGGGCTAGATGCATGCCAGGACAGACACGCTGAAGCAGCGATTGTTAGTTTCTTCTGAAGCTCTGAGCTGCCATACATCGCTTGACATACCCTTCCACTGCCGAAAACGAGAGTATCCCGGAAATCTCTTCCCTGCTCCTTGGTTTTCGTACCGAAATCATTTTTCAGGTAACGCTCAGGATTAAAGGTATCTGGATCTTCAAAAAGATCGGGATCATGWAAAATCGCCCCTAGTCATAGGGTTCAGCGACAAGAACAAGACGATGCAACGAGCAAGAAAAGTACACAAATTGACAAATAAGATTGCGTCTTGGGGTATCAGRTGCCCCTTGTACTAGGAAATTGGTGTGAGATGGTAGGGTTTATGAAAGAGAGAGGGGTAAACCCACGTGTGCATCTTCAACCATAGCATGCGGTAGCGCCATTGGCAGCACTGGCCTGTATCTAAGTACCTATAATCTTATCAGCGTCTTGATTTGATTCTAACTTGATGACTGGGCACCTCTTTGATGAGCGCGGCGATATAGGGCATTTGTTTTATGTCATTAAGGATAGGGAGCCTCTCRTCTCCAATGGCAGCRTCGATCGCATCYTGRGCAGTTTTCTGAACGTCCGGAAAGGCAGTGATTAATAGGATAAGAGACATTAGGTAGGCTGCAGTTGTATCCGTGCCTCCTTCTAGTAGCACGATACCCAAGTAACTAGGGAACGGCACTTAGTCTAGGTCGATGTTGAGGAGCAAGAATTACACACTCACCCCATGGTAGCTCTGTCGAAATCCAGCTCTTTCTGTTTCACTATTATTTCCTCCATCATCGATATCGGGTCTTCGTCCCTCCGAACGCGATCTTCGCATTCCTGGTATAACCGCCAGTGCAACGCGTCCCTCCGCTTCTTCACATCATCGCAAGCTCGCATCCAAGGCGCCCATCTTCTTGGAACGTACTTGAGGAAGGGAAGTAGATCAATTGGGGGATAGTTTCCAGGGCTAACCGTATGCTCGAACGCGTGGAGTGCCTCGAAAAACGCTGCCGCATCAGGGGAGTTATAATGTGGCACCCGTGTGCCATAAACGATACTCTTTGCAACTGAATGAGTGTAGCGTCGAATCGCGTAGTAGAAATCCTGGAGGGGTATCCTTAATACATGGGAGGGGTGTGTTTAGGGTTAGACAAACCTCTGGTTTGTCGAGTAGATCGGAAAGTAGCTGAGTGCTTTCTGCCTCTTGAATTGGCCGGTATCCCATCATGGCTTGAGGAGAAAGTGAGTAACTGAGCAATTTCTTCAACGAGCGCAATTGGGAGCCTAACGAGGGTCAATTCATTCGCGTTGGCCCCATTGGATCCCAAACATACCACATTTCATGAACACCATATGATTCCCATCCGTAATTTGGTCGACCAGATATACCGACGGACGGCTACTCGCATTCCACCCAGTCGTATCCACGAGCTCCTTCACAGCGGTGGCACTTGAGAGGACGATCATGGTCCCGGAAGCTATCTTTAGCTGCGACAACTTTATCAAAGACCTGGTGGGACAGCAACCAATTCACCACTCACAGAGAATATATCGCCCCATTGCCGGGCCCATTTCTGAAATCTTATATCTGGTTAAAAAAGAAGGATATACATTTAAAATGAAGGATTCACTGGATATGGGGCTCAGAACGGGGGAAAATATGCAAATTCCCTAGGATCGGGATAGTTGGCGGTCCTGGTGGCAAGCTGGATTGGCGTCTTGCAGCCTTCAACAATATAAAAGAAATACTGGCAAGGAGCAACAAGAGAGCGCCAACATGTATGATTGACATCGTAACCAGAAGAAAGGCAAAGGGCGCTGAGTTCCTTGCTATATACGATCCTCATCGTTGGCTTTCGCCGAAGTGTGAGAGGGGCCAAATTGGACTGGTTGACCGTTCAGTCTCAACTTTGAAACCCTCCATTGTATTGTATTACTAATTGACAGGTGCACGTGTCATTTGAAGTGTACTCACAGAAACAAACGGCATCCGGGCGTCTTTGAAGATGGTCAACCGGTCACATCTCCCCAGGGTAGCGTCCCCTATCAGCATGTGTATCTTCGATCCCTCTCGAACCTAGATACCGTCGATCCACTCCTAGCATCAGGCTTAGTTGATGGTGCAAATGAGCACCGCCTCCCGAGTATGATGGCACCCTTTTCGTTCATTGCGTTCTCACCGGATGTTGTAGTAGTGTTGCTGTGGCCCGGGTATTCGAAGTCGAAGCTGACGATATTGACTGGAACATCCGGAACACACGATCTCCCAAAAAAGTCGCCGCATCTGACGGAGTATCTCTCCCTTATCAGACTGGTGTGTACCTTGATTTCTCTTGAACGCCGGTATCACTGGGATAGGCCAATTAAAGCTTCCCTGATGGAGTAGTGAACAAAGTAAGAGGACAGCGTGGCGTAAGTGCAGCCGATCAGGGATGGATTCTCTGCCTTATCATTGTTTGCCATAACTAAGCCTCTATTCCCAATGCCCTTGCCCCTAAACTCTAGCAGAATGATGTGTTGAACTTGTCTTCGGAGCAATGGGTATGCTGTCAGAACATACCAGACGTGGTACGGCTCGAATGAAATTTTCCAATCGCTCATCTGGCAACAGACTGTGAGTAATCCTGACATTGCTTTACCGCCCGACGCCAGATATCCTGAAGAAGGAACACTTGAACGTTTCATGCACTCCGGCGAGCCGCAACCCCATCTGATAATAACCAATTTCAAGTCTACATAGGTGTGCGATGGCGTGTCTTAATAATTCTTCCGCTGCTCCCAGAGTTGCGCCTTCTCGTCAGCTGTCAGTCCCTCCTCAAAAGGTTTGAACGTGTTTGTCGCTTCTAAAAATGAGCTCCTCAGAACTTGAGCACGTTGAGTGCTGCGAGGTATGATAGTACAACGGAATGGAAGAGGTGCAAGCGTAATGTCCTGGTGACGGATGAGCAAAGTACGAGAGCCGAGCCATCTCCTGTGACGTACACTATTGTAGTCTTCGATATTAACCTTGATGGGTCGCGTCGTCTCAGGATCCTTGGCAGGTTGAAAATCGAATGCCCAAAGTAGACGCATTGTTACCAGAGCCTGCTAGATTATGAGCGCAACATACAAAATATATACTTTGGGCAGAAACGAACCATAGTGTCTTGAGCTAGGTGCATACCAGGGCAGATACGCTGAAGAATCGTATGTCAGTATTTCTCGCAATCTAGACCAATAGGACACTTGATCGACATACCCTCCCACCACCAAAGGCGAGCGTGTCCCGCAAGTCTCGCCCACTCTCCCTGGTTTTTGTACCGAATTCATTTTTCAGGTAACGGTCCGGGTTAAAAATATCTGGATCCTCAAAAAGATCAGGATCGTGGAAAATTGCCCCTGTTCATGGGATGAATAATGAGAGCAGAATGCAGCAGTCAATAAAACAAATACATAAGTTAACGAATAGGGTTGCATCTCGAGGTATCAGATACCCTCTATACTGAGAATTTGCCATGAGTTCTCGGGCCTTGAAAAGCATGGAGGAGCTAACTTACGCGTTCATCCTCCAGCATGGCGTGCGGCACTCCCAACGGTGCCATMGGTCTATACCTAACTACCTTGATTATCATTAGTATCTCTCGGATCCAACTCTATTCTGACAGTAAAGCACCTCTTTTGCGAGCGCGGCAACGTATGGTATTTGTTTTATGTCATTGAGAATAGGGAGCCTCTCGTCCCCAATGACAGCGTCGATCGCCTCATGCGCGGTCTTCTGAATRTGTGGAAATGCAGTGAGCAACAGGATCAGGGACAGCGAGTAAGCYGCAGTTGTATCCGTGCCCGCCTCTAGCAGCGCAATACCCAACCCACTGCAAAATGACCTGAGTCCAGACCGAAATTGAGATATRCRRATGTACRCTCACGCTGTAGCATCTCTGTCCAAATCCAGCTCCTTCTGCTTCACTATGATTTCTTCCATCATTGATCGYGCATCYTCGTCTCTTCTAACRCGATCTTCGCACTCCCGGTATAGTCGCCAGTGCAACGGGTCTCTCTGYTTCCTCACATCATCACAGGCCCGCATCCATGGCGCCAATTTYCTGGGAACATACTTGAGGAASGGGAGCAGATCAATGGGAGGGTAGTTGCCAGGRCTGATTGTATACAARAGTGCGTGGGCCTCYTTRAAAAACGCTGCTGCATCGGGGGAAGTATAATGTGGTATCCGTGTGCCGTATACAATAGATTTTGCYACYGAGTGTGTGTAGCGCCGAATTGCGTAGTAGAAATCCTAAGCGGGGTATCCTYAATAGATGAAAGGAGAGATTAGAGGCAAACAAACCTCCGGTTTCTCAAGCAGATCRAAGAGCAGCTGAGAGCTTTCTGCCTCTTGGACTGGCAGGTATTTAGCAGCTGCCTGAGGGGAGAGGGAGTGGCTAAGGAATTTCCTCATTGAGCGTAATTGGGRGCCTAAATCAAGTTAATTATTTGGTCTGGCCTYAATGAGCCCAARCATACCACATTTCATGAACACCATATGATTTCCATCTGTAATTTGATCGACCAGATACATCGACGGACGGCTACTYGCCTTCCATCCCGTCGTGTCCACAAGCTCTTTCATAGCAGTCGCRCTTGAGAGGACGATCATGGTCCCTGAGGCTATCTTGAGCTGYGRCAACGTTATTCTGGGTCCGCMGGGACGAAAACCGCTYCACCACTCACAGAGAATATGTCACCCCAYTCCCGGGCCCATTTTTGAAATCTTATATCTGGTTAGAACAAAGGGCATAMATTGGAAGTAGAGTGCTTACTGGATGTGTGGATCAGATCGGGGRAAAAYRTGCAAATTTCCCAAGACAGGAATCGTCGGTGGTCCTGGTGGCAAGCCGGATTCACGTCTTCCAGACTTGAAAAATATAAAAGAAATACTGGCAAGGAGCAACAAGAGAGCGCCAACATTTGTAACTGACATCGTAACTGGAAGCAAAGAACACTAGGTGTTTTTTTATATATGATCCTCATCGTTAGTTTTCGCCGAAGTGTGGGAACGGCCACATGGGGGTGGCTGCCAGATTATTCGCATGTTTGATGCCAGCTTACCGCCAATCCATGCTGCACGTGTCATTTTGTTGCGCGACTGACCGAAAGCCATTAGGCCGTTACTTAAGGCTCTCGAAGAACGCGAAGATCGAGTGATAATCCACATGGAGCTAGCTGGAATCTAGGCACTTTCCAAGACCCGGTCTTCTTTCCCCAGGGTATTCCCCCTCACTTTGTACATAATTGATCCCCTTCGAATCCACTCGATCTGTTCAATCAACAATAATAATCCGTGGATCAAGAGCCTGGGCAAGGATGCCAATGGGTGCAGAGCGGCGGACATTCCATCTGTTCGAGCTTGAGTGTAATAGCTGTGGCCGGGCCATTCGAGTCTAGATTTTCCGAAGGGCTTACCGCCTCTGATTCAAGTTCCCGTCCCTCATCACTCCGTACACGTTAAAACTGCCTCGAACACCGGGAATGGCCGTCAAGGTAAATCAAATCTTGCCCCGGGCGGTGGAAATGCCGTTATTGGGGTGACCCACGTGAGTATGAAGATCATCAAACTGTGCTTGCTCCTTAGCAGTCGGACTGTTTCGTAGTGGTCGACCATTACCGCCCTGCACAAACTGCAGCCAAAGGACAATCAGAACCGCAAGCGCTCTAAATTTGTAAGAAACGATGGTTGAACTATCGCGATTACAAGCTAAGTGCAGGCAACCTGAATATGAGAGGATCGAATCAAATCCTCTCACTAGAGATATGACCAAAACCGTTCCAATGACCGCACAACCTACTCAATTGTCCCAGTGTCTTTCGTGCTCCTCCGAAAATATATGCCCAAGCAAATTACCCCTACCGGCAGCCACCCCGGGTATATTAGTGACGCCTAGAATGATGAACTACTCCATACAGGGAGTTAAGCAATCGACGGCCTTCAATGATTCCAATCCGTTAGAAGCGTTAAGGACTACTGTCTCAATTAATGTACAAGAAGAAGCTCGACCTCATTGAGGTTCGAAATCCCGTAAACTATTTAGAAATGTAAGCGCCCGCGCTTGTGTAATATTCAATTTTCTGAGTGATGACGGAGTTCCAACTCAAGTGCTTTGCATGTGCAGAGTAGAACTGAAAGCAGAGCGCCTCTTCGAAATACCTTTGTAGCCTAGGACGACGAGGAGCACCGAAACACCTATCGTGATCGACACTGAAACTCACCGATTCACTCGGAGTGTACCATGCCCTTTCGGTTAGGCGCCTATGATCTAAGCCTCAGCTATTTACAACGAGTATATGGTCGCGTCCCACGGTCGTAATATAGTGTACTATGATAGCATTGCCTCGTCGGTTTCGCGTACTCCAGTTTTTCATTGAGGGTTCCCTTTTGGTGTCGAGGAGCTAGATATTAGATCATTCATCAGACTTCTGGCACTATCTCCTTTGGTCCACGGGAGYTCCAAAAGCTTCAATAGGAGAGGCACTGCTATTCAAATGGACCAASCTCTAACAAAGGTTGTTTGAGCCCTCGCTGTGCTCCTGTGCGCTTGGGGAATGGCCGATTTTGATCATCCGAACAATCAATTACCTAGCCACAAACTAATTTCGCCTCCAATGTTTCGACTCGTTTCAGCCTTTCCGGTCGGACACACCATGCATGCGCCAGCCGAACGCCAGATATATTTAAGGGGTMACCCGTCTRAAATATTTTGCAACGCCATGGATTCCTTAACGTCACCARCAACTCTGAAGATTGCGCTCACAGCAGCWAGTGCAATATGCATCATTTTCACAGCGAAGTGGATGACAAGACGACTGAAGCAAGCAAGTTACCCACCCGGACCTCCAAGACTGCCCYTCGTCGGGAATCTATTCCAGATGCCTGCAAATGAGCARTGGGAGGTATTTCGGCAATGGGGGGAAACATATGGTAATGGTCCRAATGTCACCCAGACTACRTGGTTTAACMTAAAATCCTAGGCGATGTGGTMTATGCGARTGTTTTTGGGAGTTCTGTGGTTGTTCTGAACTCCCACCAAGCCTGCTCCGATTTGTTGGACAAAAAATCCCGTATCTACTCAGATCGCCCGAGTTCGGTGATGACAAGACTGTAAGTTATGYCCCYTGTCGATAGTATCTTCTAACGGATAACAGGATGGGCTGGGAGGAATCTCCTGCAATGGCTCCCTATGGTGACGTGTGGCGGCGCACCAGAAGGATCATCTCACGCAACCTGAGCAAAGATTCGGTACTCAARAAGTTCTCAAGGACCCAAGAATCAGACGTACGACGATATCTCAGTTTACTTCTGGCMGAGCCCGACAAGTTTTTTGACAATCTCCGACTGTGAGTAAGCCCCCCCAATATTGTTRGTAGTTATATTCATRACGGRATACTCCAGTGTCTCCGGGACCAGTCTCATGAGAAGTGCATGTGGCTTGAACCCAGAGGGAGGTGGGGACCCGGTAAGTCCAAGAAGTTRTGCCACACTCAAMAATAATGACCATGATTGCAAGGTAATCATGTCTGTATTACCCCARGCCTCAGAATGTGCTTTGGACGGGATGGCACCTGGTAAATTTTTGGTGAACATGCTTCCAGCACGTCAGTGATATTTGTCAGAGCTTTGAGCAGGSCTTCGCTGACCACYCTAATTCAGTGCAACATRTTCCCAGTTGGGTCCCAGGCACTGGCTGGAAAAAGTATGTGGAACGCGGGCGAGAATTATGCAGCTTTGTTGTCAATGATCCTTGGAATAGAGCGCTGAAGATGATGGTGATCKCCTTATCATTRAAATCAGTKAAGCRACTAACATTTGGCTAGGAAAATGGAGACTCCAGTACCACTTCATTAATGTCCATGGCCCTCGARAGCGGGGAGGARCCTGACTCTGTGAAGTGGGCATCRGCTTCAATGTACATAGGTAATCTCGATCCCTCTCTCARCCCTTTCCCCTCTCATGACCTTCTTCAACCTGGCTACAGCTGGAACAGATACCGTGAGTTGCTATRTCTCCGTCATGACCTTCTCCTGTCTTACAAACAAATTAGACTGTGGCAACTCTGCGCTGCTTCATCTTGGGCATGATACTTCACCCAGATGTCCAGGCTCGTGCACAAAAAGAGATTGATGCCGTAGTTGGGACGGATCGACTCCCGACCATCGCAGATCGTGACAAGCTACCGTTCACCAACTCTATCATGTTAGAAGTCATGCGATGGCAGCCAGTAACACCTCTAGGTACGTAATGAGATTCTGGGTAAAGCCCCGGTTTGACAGGCACTCAGCCCTTCCTCACCGAGTTACGGAGGATGACATTTATCGAGGTGAGAATTGCATTGTTCTGTGCATTAGATTCCACGCCCAACTTACATAACATGTTCAGATTGGTTTATCCCGAAGGGGAGTACAGTTCTTGCAAATACTTGGTAAGCCCTTTCAATATTTACTACAGGAAAGGCTCATGCAAATGTATGGGTAGGGCGATGAGCCGGGATCCTGCTTTGTATGATGATCCCGATCTCTTCAATCCAAGTCGATTCCTTCCGCTTTTTGACCATTCGCTCGCGGATGAGAACACTAAGCCTCCATTCCATCCCACTAATTTCATATACGGTTATGGTCGCCGGTAGGCAAATGAATTATGACTGAAGCACATTCATCTGATTTTGAGGTCCAGAATATGTGCAGGTATGCATTACGCTGAAGGCATGGTGTTCCTTACCATTGCCTCTATGCTGGCGACGTTTAATATCACCCGGGCAAAAAATGCAAGAGGAGAGGACATCATCCCAGAGCTGAAGTTTATGTCCTTATTGGTGCGGTATGTACTCTCTCTTAGAAAGGCGATCCAAAACTAAATATGGGACCGAAGGGAACCTGCTGAATTTCCTTGCTCCATCCAACCAAGATCGAACTCAGTTCGCTTATTGATTGAAAGAGAGGGTGAAAATTAGTGATAAAGCTTCCCGGCTACGACTAGGTGGCCCACAGGATTATCGAAATACCGGGCTGTTGTACAGCTCGACGTTCTTTTCTTCTATATCCCATATTCTTCACATTTCCATGTCCACTGTAGGTACACGATATGGACACTATTATTTACCTATAGTAACAACGATCGACTTACATTACCTAGGAAATAGTTGTACATAGTCTCATAATATTTAGGTAGCGGTCCAAGCACCTTAGGATCCCAGTCTTCCTTACTGGATCCTAGGTGCGTAGATAATTCTCGTTGTATTCTCGTCACCTCATTAATAGTCTTCCTTACTGGATCCTAGAGATTCAATTATATACTTAGTGTCTCGAGTCATATCCCTGTGTTCATCCTACACTACTCTCGTTAAGGATGAATAATCTTCGGTTTTCATACATTGCTCAAGCCCTTGTCCTTCCAGTTGCTCTTCACTACACTATATCGTACCCGTGTGTGCATCATCGCCCTTGAATTTCAAGCTATCCGCATCCGAGTTGGGTCGGAGTAGTTGAATTGAATAATGAATCAACCTAATAGTAGACTTGGTCGTTTGGAAGTGAGGGGGATGATGCATTCGTCTGAAATACCCCGTCTCACCCAGTTTTTATGGTACAGACGGTCCGCCCTCATCACCATCAACAAAAGCACGCGCTAGTGTTGACATGTACCCTATAACAGCCTATACCTCTGTGAACACATCTTGCAACCATTAAAGTACTTGTTGACCAGAGAAACTTGCAGGTGATACCAACCTCTTTTACCAACTATGCACTTATTCAACAAAGACACATTCAACATATTGAAAACGACCCCCTCCACACTTCACCAGGCAGTGTACAATACAATGACTGTGGACATACTTCTTTTGTGATGATGACATCCCTGATGTATATAGATCAAAACGAAGGAGCTCATAATTATACTGAGGAATATTTGGAATGAGTGAGGAGTGCGACGGTTTGATATACAGTCAGAAGGATGAAAACAGTGGATGATGTAGGGGATAGAAATGGTTTCCGACAATCTGTGGTCGACTCGGCCACATTGCACGCAGGCAAAGAGTTGGGCGAGGACTTTTAAATGCAGCCTTGATATGAATTTAACCGGCGCCTCGGCCTCGGTACGTACGCGTAATGCAACATTAGTGAAAGATTGCTGATAAGTAGAGTCCGATATGTTGGCGGCGAAGCAGCGCTGTAACGTCTTACATTGACCGATAAGCAAAAAAGCTCTACATTCTACTCAACATTGCGCGATTCGTGTCCTCAATACCACTCATGCTAATACCAAAATCCCGGATATGCGCACTGCTTAGATCGGCTTTCCGGATTCGCCTATGAGGACTCGTCCGATGATATCATCGAAAGAGGTCACCGGGTCCGTTAACACGCTGCACCCCCTCCTATCTGGGGTTGGAGATCAGGGCGAATTGAAGTCGCTGAATATTCAACCGGTGGTGTATAACCCAAGTGTTGGAAAAGATATTTCAAACCGTCTTATGATCTTCGGTCCTAGCTTCGGATTGGTACCCAATTCAATTCATTTGGGCAAGCCAGTGTCTTATTTAACTCACTAACTCGCTGGGCCGCAGCGCATGACGGCCAAAGTTGGATTGGTTTACTACTCGGCTCGACACTATAATGTGCAGCTTTAGGGCTATGGAAAACCAATGGACTGGTCCTTGAGTCGGGTGGGGCTCAAACAATCGCATGATCATGTGGGCACATCTGCCAGACAACTTGCCTGTCTTCAAACAATTCAACGATCTTTTCTCGGAGCAGGATTCCGCTTGCTGTGAGTTGACTTGAGGGGTAAGTCTCAATTCTTCTCAATCATGATAAATTGATTCATCTCTATCTTTATAGACCTCAGACAGTGCATTTGTTGTGCTCCTCATGTATGGCGAGTCCTATCTCCCGTGAGTTGGGGGTAGTACTGGCATGGTAATAAGACTGCAGAAAACGAACAAGGTGGTTCTATGATGCTCCAGTCCAACAACCCATTCGACAGTCTCCTCATCAATCCATATTACTACACCCACGGTTTCGACCCCTTTATAGTTCGCGACGGTTTCAAAGCGGCGATACCTTCCATCAAAGCCCGCCGCCCACCATATTTCGGTTCCTAAGCCTAACGTAGTCTGTTATCTAGTCATCTAGCTCCCTTTTCTTTCAGTAGTCCCGCAGTGGTGGTGTGAGGATATGATTTCGGCTGCAGCCGAAATCATTCCTCTACATTATTTTCTCGCGTAGCCATAGGTATATAGGTAGTGTGCCCCTGCTAATGTGCCCCGGCCCCCCTGAGGGTATGATTCACCACTAGCTTCGTCTCTTGGCTTCAAATCGTCTCGAATACACCACTGTACGCGTTGTATTTTTACCTACACACACACACACTCTCTCTCTCTCCCGTTCGAGGTCAAGGAACGACGGTCATGCAACTGTTTTGTCGGTTGCACTCACTTTCTCATTTCCGTGCCCACAGTGGCATGGTTCTTTTCAGTGGACAATATATCGCCTTCCTGTGCTCATGTGCCGTCCATTGTAGTCCTGGTGAAAGGGGTGGAGGCAGGGGAACATGGTGGAATGGTGGTCACTCAAACAGTATTTCTGCCTCAGGCAGGGCTGGGTGGTGCCATTGAAAAAAGGTATCCTGAGATCTATTGACACAGCTTATCTGTATCTTGTATTTGAGGTACATTGGGCCCTTACAGAAAATCAAGCAAAAAGCAGAAAAGGAATTGGTGATCAAAAGCTGCAAAAACAATTCACCAAACCCACATCAGCATAGCAATAGGCATAGATCTGTGGAGAAAGGACTTGTCGTGAACTTTCTGTGAGAGTAATCGTAGGACCGATTACAAGGGATCTAGACACTGATAAGAATTTAAGCAAGTCCATGGGGGAGGGTGTGGACGAAGGAAACTCATGATATCAGTGAGAATTGGATAGCGAAAAGGCAACGACCGCCACAATAATAGAGAAGCATGTCGTGTGCAGCGAGGCAAACAAGTATCAATCATGGGCAAAACCATAGCTATTTCTCGGAGAGCTACAGCTACCTTGCTCTTCACATCGTGCACGTCAGGGTTTAGTTCACCAGTTGTGTCGTGATTGTCAGTTGGGGCCTCAAGTTCCTTGCGGTGGGTTCGCTTCCAAGTCAGGCCTTGGCTTTCATAAACTAAGTTGGGCAAAATCACATCTCTAATATATGGTTAGACTCAGTCCCATCCCAAATCTCATTTCTCGAATGGAGCGATTGAAACCGGATGAGGGACCATGTGCATAGAACATAACATCTACATTCGTCAATTTCTGAGTTACGACAGGGAGCCTACTGGGGTTTGTGAGCAACGCGGGGTGTGTCTAAAGTTAAGGGGGCTTCTAATGTTAAGGCGACTGGGGGTGGCTGGCACGGCTGAGGTCTGCTGCGAAGAAATCAGTGCACCCGACCACGACGATGTACGAGCGACGATGTACGAGGATGCAAAGGGGAACAAGGAGCAGCAATGCACAGACAGTGAGGCCACAATCGAGCGAAAATTTAAGAAATAACGGAAACAAAAACTTACCGCTGCTGGAATTACCTAGCCGCCCGAGCATGGATTCAGAGCCTCCTTCACCTGAACCATCGTAGATATCACTTGAATATCTCCTACGAGTAGAGCGTAGATGTATCACTCCGTTGTGTGTGACCCTACGAATTGTTGACCAACACGGTAGGCTTCGCGTGAGGATGAGATGTAATAAGAGGATAGGGGATGTCCTGTCATGTGTGGCTGAAATTATTGATTCTGTTGTTGCGAGGGTGGATAGGGGCGCCGAGTCAAAAGTGAGTATTATTCTCATAAGCGGGTGTGCCGGGGAGGGTGGGGGGAGGAAGCAGAGGGGGTTGGTGGTGATGGCGGCGAGCGAGATAGCACATTTCTCAGATAGGGCAAGAAGGGCAAGGTGTAGGCTCCGTAAGCTACGCATATAAGAATCGAATCCCAACGGAAAATGAGAAGGGATATAATGCTCTTTTTGCTCGTTTCGCGCGAAGCACACGAGAACATTGAAGTCAAAGGTGTGGCCCTTGAGGTTGTTGAAGAGCCAGGTGAGTTCCTCGCGGGACTTGAGAAACCCAACGGTCGAGATAGCAACATGCTTGATCAGCTTGCCATGTAGCGTGCGGGTATTGGTAGGATACCAGAATCTTTATGAATGCTACCATATGGTGAGGCGGAAGTTACACGTTCGTAGCAGCATGGGCGTAAAGACGTTGTGCGTCAGACTGGGGGATAGGAATCTGTGAGATCAAGGGCTCATGGGATTGACAGCGCACCGACATGAGCGTAAGATATAAGGTAAGTAATTTCGCGCACAGCGATTGCAAGGCGTCTTACAAAAGAAGGAACAGATCCGTATTGGGGGTAGGGGGTGCGATCACTTTGGGTAACACATGCTTTATCAGATCAGGAAGAACGTAAGTCTCAGCAACCTCTTCAGCCTTTATGCGGGGCTTACCCCCGGGGCTTGCTATATCACATCACACACACACACACACACCATGGGGACTCTCATCGGGCAACGCCCATAAATTAGACAGCAATGGTATGAATTATATCAACACGAACGCGGTCATCCGACCGTTCCACGCACTTCTCTAGATATCGCTGCTTTATACCGAAGTCTAATCAGATGCCGCGTAAAAAAAACCAACGTCGATCGTTGAGCAATAGGGGTACAGCTGGGCATTCTGGGATTACACAATAAGTATACCTCGGCAAGAGAGTTCGTGTAAGTGAAAGAGCCCCGACAAGTCAAGCGCGACGGCGGCATTGGGCTCTGTTCAAACTTTCAAATATGTGAACGCGCGCTGTGGTTCGGTGACGCCAACACTGGTGCTATTGTTGTGGGCGTGGATAGCACCACTGAGTCAAAGTAGGTATTATTCTTATAAGTGGGTGCGGAGTAGGGAGGGGGGGGGGAGGGGTGGTGGCGAGCGCGATAGCATACTTGGCGAATAGGGCAAGGAGGGTAGGAGTAGGCTGTGTAGACTACACATGTAAGAATTGATTCCTAAAACAAAAACGAGAAAAGGGAACGCACTTGTTTTATGAAGCCCCAAAAAACCTTGAAGCCAAAAACATGACCTTTGAGACTATTGAAGAATGGGGCGAGCTCTTCGCGAGTCCTGCGAATGCTAGCAAATAAACGAAAGGCATTCAAGTTGGGATAGCGCCCTATTTGAACATAAGGCCTTCATGTAGCCGTCCCCCTCGGAGGCGCAATGGGACGGAGGGTCCCGTAATGGTCATCGAGGAGATAAATGAGGAGAGGGTGGAAGAGAGTTAAAGGGTCAATCGGCTGCCATCTAACTCGTCTTCTGGTTCCCTCTCCTGCAGTCGCCGTTCGATTTCCTATTGCTTATCAGCGGATGCGATCTACTCTTCGATTGTGGGGTAGACCAGGTCGCTGTGCGATCCGACGAAGGGAGGGGAAATTCACGTGTGCTGTGGCATGCAGAGCAGGGTGTAAACCATTGGAGAGCAAAAGACCACCGCAGCTCGTCCTGGTGGATTGTTGTGGGGAGACGGGAGACCTGCATTCAGTCAGGTGACTTATGATGGCAGCTCAGGGCATTGACAATCAACGTTCCTGTCCGCTTGCACTACAGTCGACGAGAAATGGTTGAAACACGTAATATTTGAGGCCATACAAGGCGGTATCTGAGCTCAGCAATGGATCTTCTACATGAGACAGTAGGGTAGCCAGTATTTTTTGGCCATTTCCCGAGTTAACGCCCACGAGAGTGATCCTTTTTTTTTCGTCTCTTCAACAGCCGGGTTTCAGGTTAAAGTGAACGATAGCACATGGAGCTAACCGAGCATCTAACACCACAGAGTCATGGTGCAGTCACATCTTCAATGGAAATCCGCCACTGTCCCGTATTTACCGGGCTTCTCCAGACCACGGTGCTTCCCATCACTTAGTACGAGATACCACTGTAGCTATACGACTCACATAATAACTTTCGGCGTCCACCGGTCCCATTTGGCAAGTTCAAAGGCATTTTGACGAGCATGGATTACGATTTATTGTGGATTCTTAACGTTTTTGAGCTAGAAGGCCAGATGAACAATTAAAATATACGTCACCGCGGCCGGGGACTCCTATTGAAAACCATAATCTCGAGGATATCTCAGTTCTTGCATATGATGAGTGTGGCGCAAAGCTAAAACTGGAGACTCGACATAGCATCGGAAAACAGGCCTCGCCGGGTGAAGGCTAATTGACAACGATCTTAGGATAAGGGCGGCGGGGAAATGCTCTTGATGAGTTATTGAAACACAGCATTCCAAAGGCGCTACGGTAGATTGAGATGAAAGGATATGGCTAAAAGATCAACGGATGTCTCACCGAGAGCTGTTTTACAACTTCGGGGATTGCCGACTTACCCTGGACTGATTCGCCGGAGATCCCTTGTTCCCACAGCTGTCATCCTGTTTCGTTCGGGCTTCATGGATTCCCTTGCTTGGTACTTACACGCACCCAACTCCCAGCATTTTTTTCTGTTTCACCGGTGCGGTTCACAGAATACATATGTTTGTCACTCCAGTTACTGTGGTGCTGGCCCATTCACCAATTGAAGCAATGTTGACATTGTTGGTGCCAGAGCGTTGCATGGTCATTACGATGATACCTGAGCTGTTGTTCATACATACAGCCAGCTCGTTAGTATCACATAGATAGAATGTATATAAAACGACTAGAACAAACAGCTCTCGTGGATAATGCGTGTACATATAAACCCACCTACAAGACCTTTTGAGGTGCCCATGCCTCATGAGTGGCGGAAATTTGGCAACCTCGGGCTGACTTACGCACCCCCGCCACTACTGAATATTCCGTATCCATAGTTTTGGATGGCGTGGTACAACTTCGTGCGAAATGCTTATCGCTCATGACCCTCCCCCGACTCTTGCAAGCAAGGGTAGGGTATTGCCCTCTGAAGTAACGCAATAGGTAGAATTAATATTTAATAAGTGATGAAATTTTTACGATCCCTCGTTACAAATATTCAGTCTACTTATCTACTCAGCCGTCTCAAGTAACTCGCGCACATAATTTCCACGTGGAGTAATCCTAAACTTGAAGGGAAGTGGATGACTATCACCAATGTCAGTAACCGGACCATCACGTAGACAAGTGAATGTAGCTAACCTAGCAAGGCCGCCCGTGAAGCCAGGTTTGATCTCTATGGGTTTCCCATCGGCATCCAATCCAGGCTGGAGGTTAAAAACGGCAAGCATGGTTGCGATGGTGATAAACAGTTCCTCAAAAGCAACCCATCTGCCGGGACAAACCCTACGGCCACACCCATATACGACTTCAAAATGTTCGAGGACAGTCGCAGGATCGCGGCCTTCTATACCCTCCAAAAACCGTGCCGGATT
>JAECYV010000069.1:53686-68025 GCA_023014305.1 Lepiota subincarnata
CAAACCTCCGGCTTCGAAAAAATTCGGCAGATTTGGCTGCCAAATGGCTTCCAAGGAGGTGTCAGCCCGAAGCAATGAGCACCGAACCGTGTTCCACTCTTTTCTATACTATCTCGGACCCACACATCGGACAGGGCCTACCATTCGGCCAGTCACGCAGTGACAACGTGACATATTCGAACCCTGCCTGTTCACACGGTGGTCGACCGATTCTTGTTATCATTAGGTATTACGGGAAGTTGTCAGGTGACATGCCGTTGTAAACTCCGACATGGCATTTGAGCGGCAAGTGTGACAAATAGTCATTTCTTCACCCAACAACGGACTGGATTTTGTGCTCTAAAACTAGATTTCATATCTCAAATTTTATGAAGATTGGATCAAGGGAAGGCAAGATATTACAGTGGGCGAAAGGGGGGTCCTGTCCGATGTGTGGGTCCGAGATAGTAGTGATAGGCCTAACATCTATGCCTAATTTACCCATATAGCACTGCCTGGCAATTCGCGATAGGGCAGAGCGAGGTCCGGAAAATCGGAAAGAAGTCGAGAACACTGGAAGATGTTGGAGTATTCATGGATTCCAGTTGAAATACATTCATCAACTGAGTACAGGCAACGTCAATGTACAAGTGCCTTAACCATCGTATCGGCTATTTATTATCCGACAAACATACAGGAGGTTCAGCGGAGAAATTTGTGGGAAGGGAGTAGGAAGAAAGAAGGCCTCATCAAATCGGAGATACACCGCCAATTGAATCTACTGTGCGAGCCTTCATTGTCCTCCGCCGTAGAATTGTGGCGTATGCGACGGGTGGGAGAGACGATGAGTTGAATCAAGCACTCTGCCAAAGATAGGGCCTTCTTGATGCAGTACAAGAAGAACATCAATGTCGGGGAACTCTGTAGGGGGGGAACGGCTCAGTTAGACTTGGATAATGGAAGGGTGACTGCCACAAATCACACGCATAGCCGGCTAACATTTCTACGTCTGCTAAACTGGGTATCATTAGTCCAGCATCAAATGACAGACCCTTCTCCGTTTAGCTTTGGGTCTCGCATCGTGAGTGAACATATGTCGCTAATCGCGGAATTCACATGCTGCCATTCCAATGCCGAGGCTGACCTCTGATAACCTAACGACCAACTTCAGGGAAGTTCAGAAGGTAAACAATAGATAATCAGCGTTCTCTTCGTATTATACATGACCGATAAGAATTAAAATATCATAGATCTATGGTTTGAACTAGTATACTGGCACGCCAATCTGACGCATGACCACTTTGACAAGCTCGAATAGCGGAGACGCGAAGCTGTAAAGGCTTCCTGTCGCCTTCCAGTCACTCCCACCCAAGTATACCTCGGCCTTCTCCTCCTCGGTCACCTTGGGTAGTTTCTTCACCTGGCGACCAGCTTGAATGGCGAGGCCTTGCTTTCCAAAGTACCGCTCGCTCTGTAAAATAGATAAGACGCCGAGGAGGGAGAAAATACGAAGCAGACCCACCTCGAAGCTCCAGGCGTCATTGCCTCGCACCCAGTTCCCTAGGCCATCGCAGTAGGTGCGGAGTTCCCGATCGATAGGCCCACCATATGTCGGGATTTTCTTCCACTCTTCTAGGAATTGCTCGACAAGGTCATCATGCAACCTCGAAATCCAATTCATGGCATCCTGGACATCCAATTGATATTGTTGCATTACAACAGTGACAAGGTTGTGGCCATCATCGCCTTTAGCTTGCCTATTGCATACGCTTCAGCTGGGAACTCTTGCGAATAAACAGATCACATACTCGACGTTGTATGAACAGAGGTCATTACCGATGATCAGCATGTCAATGCAGAGCTCAGATAGCTTCATGATGACAGGGTGCTTCATGACATCGTCAGGAATGCTCATTTGAATCTCGCAAATAGCGAATGAGGGTTTCGCTCCAATCGTGTCTCTGCGGACCTCGAAGTAGGCATCGACCGATCGGACATGGTTGGCAGTTCTGTCAATTGCTTGCTCAACCACCGCGTCCATGTATTCTTGGAATGTATYCACGAATCGTCGCTGAGAAGTGGGAGTGGCGATTTTTGCAGCATTAGCCCAGAACCTTTGGGGTTGCGTGTGTGAGCTTCATTGAAACGGACGTTAGAGATAGCAAAGGGCTTACTGGCGAGCGACTTCACCCCCGATCCATTCGCCCTTTGGTCTGGGTTTGGATGGATTGCGAATSGCATCCATCACAATGTTTGCTTGGATTCTGGCCTCTTTGTCGTCGGCCACGTCGGAATATTCGTCGATCACAAAAAAYAAGTTCATCAGGTCACAGCCAACCCTGCAGCCAGCTAGAAGGGGGTGAGTGTGATTATTGAGGGTGGGTTAAAAGAGCACTGACCCTTGTCGAGAAGTGGGTACGCCAACGATGCGAGTAAGTCTTTTGAAGAATATTCAGTGTTCGCTCGGAGGTGCAGTGGGCGAATGCAAGGCAACTTACTAAAGTCACATTTGTTGAAGGCTTTTTGCGCTTTGGGACTGAAGGCACGGAAGGACTCGCACCAGGCAGAGGATTCCTTCTTACAAACAGAGTAGTGGGGGTTGATGTGTCGAGGCCAAGGCCAATCCCGCAAGGTGTCTGGGATGTACAAGGTATTGGAAGATTGAGTGGGAGCGGGAGGGGCCATTGGACAGGGATGTGTGCTCTGAGGTAGAGGGCCTGCGTTTTGAAGCAACAAACAAATGGCAAACCTCAGCCGCTCTTATAGACGAAACCAAACTGAAGTCAATCCCAGAGTCAAATTTATTCTTGCTAAGACTCCGCATCAGCGGTCGCAGAAAACGATTTTGCCGATGRGATKTTTGATCTACGAGATCTGTGTCCTGAGGCCGGAGACAACACAGCCCATGAGTAATGCCGAGAGGTCCACCGAAAAGATAGCTAGATAACTCTCCGATGATATCTCGAGGCGGGGTTTCGGGAGGCTATGTTTGGCTARCATCTTCCTAAAAGAACAAATCCAATCCCCTTGGGGGTGATAAGRGCCCTCRCAAGGATGACAAGSTGAGATGAATTCATTCGCACGTTAGCYTTGGCCCAGGCGTTGTGAACTTGTGTGCGTCATTCTGGCGAGAAGGTACCGTGCCATCTGTCACCTACGGGTATCCACAGCTGCATTAGCCGGAGAATCAGCACTCTAAAGCCTGATTTTACACCTCTAAAGCCTGAACTGCCGCACCAGATTTCATCAGAGGCGGCCYTCCATCCGTGATCGACGTAGCTACATGTCCCGYGTGTGACGATTTKAAATTCAACGATTGGTCGTCACACAAATCGGCCTTGCAGATGGGCGTATCAGGCGGGTTTCATGGTGCCGAGCCTTGCGCCATACGGATGATTATAGAGGTATCTTCCTCCAGGCGTCTAAACCTGCTATCTGGTCTTCGACCTTGCCTAATGCAGTCAGCAGCTAGCAATGAGCCCGGTGGCCCAGAGTACGTAGCACAGCTACTAGTGGTGTGCGTATTGTTGGTTCCATTTTGTATGGCCGCCAAGGAGTTTTTATGATAAGGTGGATGTCGACCCTTTTGTCTCCTTTGAGCCCGGATGTTGTGAGGATCGAAMCCTGGGATAGTCATTTTTTCGAGTCTACAGGGCCTACATGGAATCTCACAGTCGCGGGACTGGGAGGTGAAATTCATATTGCATGTCGCGAACTATTAGATTCGGGAAGCGGTGGGAGTTGCGGGGATAAACGTATCTATCTGCGGAGAGAACGGAGTGTAGTCACACCGCGTGACATCGTTTCAACCCCCCTCACTTTTAGTTTGCGACGAATGATTCACACAAGTCGGCATTTTACCTGCTTGATCGTCGCGTTCTTCGAGAATTCCGGGTGTCCCGGCRAGTCTAACCTGCTATGGCCGGCTCGCAGAATTCGATACCCCAGCAGCATCACCTCCATCAAGTGCCAATCAGATACCCTGTACTCGGCCTTCCGAGGGTCCAGGAACCGAGATTCGGTTTATCTCATTTACTCAAGTTGTAGCCACAGGGTACGCGATGGCGCTTGTTCCCTTATTTAAACCAGCTGATATGACGGGAATGAAGGCAATCCCACTCTCCGATCCATCATGATCTTTGTGTCATTAGTGATTTGCGCAGTTGCATGGTATCTCGTCCGAAGAATTCAGGCCAGTAAGCGGGGCCCCCTTCCTCCTGGGCCCCCCAGGCTACCTTTACTCGGAAATTTCTTCGACATGCCCACCGGGAAGCGATGGGAAGCATTTGCGAAGTGGGGGGAACAATGGGGTTTGTGCCATATCAATTTTATTTACAACTACCCTTTAGTTCATACTGAACCGTTCCTACAGGTGAAATATCCTCTATCTCGGTTTTCGGGACAAACTTCGTGATGCTTAACTCGCTGAAAGTCGCCACGGAGCTCCTGGACAGGAGAGGCCGCATCTACTCGGATCGTCCTGAAATTCCTATGGCWGGATCGTTGGTCGGATGGAGGAGCATTGTCTCCTTCCTTCACTACGGGGAACACTTCAAGCAATGTCGCAAATTCATTCACGGATTTGTTGGAACTCCAGTGTCGCTGACGAAGTACCACCACGTCCAAGAGCAGGAGGCACACAAGCTCTTGAAGAAGGTTCTGGCAGAGCCTGAAAATTTGGAAGATATTGTCAATCAGTGCGCATAGACGACAGTCTCAAACGTTTGAGCTGAAACTGACCYAATGGAATAGTACTACAGGGTCAATTCTCATTCGTTCTGTTTACGGTGTGACGGAGGACAAKCTTCAGTCACGTTTCGTGCGAACTGCTGATCAAGCGGTGCACGACTTGTATGATGCCATCAACTGTGGATTCTTGGTTGACGCCCTTCCRATTTGTATGTGATGYTGGTGGYACAACGATCCTGTCACTGAACCTCTTCTTGCAGTGCGCTACATTCCTAGCTGGTTCCCCGGCGCTGATTTYCAACGTCGTGCATATGCCTGGTCGAAAACATTCAACCAGATGGCGGACGAGCCCTTTTCTTGGATGAAAAAACAGCTGGTTAGACATTTCAAACCGTTATGCAAGATYCGAATCCTAACRTRTMCACGCAGTCGATTGAAGGAACTAACGCACCATCRTTTGTCGGTGAATGCTTGCAAGAAAACAGTGAGGATGAATTCGCTATCAAGTGGACCGCRGCATCAATGTCTGCGGCCGGCCCGGATACYGTATGTCAYAACCAAAAGTRCCAAGGATGTTGTTGCTGAACTTCCATTTAGACCGCCTGGACCATTTATGCTTTCTTCAAGGCCATGGTGTTGTTCCCCGAAGTCATGGCCCGGGCTCAGGCAGAAATAGATGCTGTTGTTGGACCCGATCGGCTGCCCCTGTTGACCGATAGGGAAAACATGCCCTATGTTGATGCAATGGTACAGGAATGCCTCCGGTGGCACCCAGTAGCACCACTTGGTACGCTTCCATTCTTTCCCAATCTACCCAATCTAACTCAGACAATTATGATATGAAGGATTCCCCCGCATCCTGACTGAAGATGATACCTACGAGGGATACTTCCTGCCGAAAGGTACCATAGTTCAGGCTAACGTGTGGTAAGCAACTTGTCACATTCATACCATTAAGGTTGGGCCGACATTTCTTGCCCAGGAACATCTCGCAAGACCCCTCGATTTACCCTAACCCAACAAAATTCGACCCAACTCGTTTCATTTCTAGCGAGACAAAGAAAACACAGCCTCTTCCAGATTACACGTTGGGATGGGGTCGTCGGTGGGTGCATTTGTCTTTCTCTACAGTCAACCTTGACTAACTGGCTTTGGCTTTTCTAGAATCTGTCCTGGTATGTCACTGGAACACTGGGTGTACCTATCTTCCTAATCGATCGGTTTTAGGTCGCTTGATGGCGCAGGAAGCAATTTTCATAACTATTGCCAGGACCCTTGCTGTATTCAAGATAGAGCCAGCCATGAAAAACGGCGTTCCTGTCAAGGTTGATATGGAGCGAGACGAGGGTGTTGTCAGGTAAGACATACTCGTTTCGGCCTCGCGAGGTTCTGAATCAATTGTCCTTGCAGTCGCCCAACCAAGTTCGACTATGTCATCAAGCCGCGAAGTGAGAAGGCTTTGGCACTTGTCAACGATCCGGTCGCTTGAAATACCGGCAGCGTATATGTAGCAACGGATGTGAAGGAGATAATAGACCTGACGGGAGCGGCCTGGCTGATATGTACATAAAATAATTTGACAATGTTTCCATATTACTCGGCCTTAATATCTGCTTTCATTTATTACGAAAGGACCCAGGAGAAAGGCGTGAAGGAAACTACTGCTGTACATGGTCAAGCTTAGGCTTCACGGTGGACTTGCTTAATTCGTTTGTAATTGTTATCAAGGGCACATGGCATAATCGTGGAGTGCTGCGTGGAGATACTAGAATGTTTCCCTGTAAGAAGGATGGGAGATGAGCAAACTTGTTTGCTCATCAGGGGATAAGTTATCGAAGCACATGGATCGGCTTCTGATGTACACAACTGTAAATACAACATTTGTTCTCATCGATCCGATTTTCCCTCCTTATCATTCGATCTACTCAGCTTCACAGCTCTCGCTTCATTTGATCTTTCCATTTTTTTGCACCCTCCCACTTTCTCCCTAGTGATGGGTACAGCCACTCTGCATCCGTTTCACACTCGAAACTTGGCCTACCCATCGCTCAGGCTCCGGCAGTCCGGCTTTCCACTCGCTACAAGGTGACATCTTTTTTCACATCACCTCACCTGTGATGGGCCAAAAGATAAAACAACAGCCGAACACCTCCAGCACCTTGTAGAATTACGTGGCAATCCAGAGCACATCATCGTCTATTCTGATGGGTCCCAGCGGTCAGTCAAAAACCGATTTCGGCGGGTTGGGGCTGCAGCTGTAGGATATTAYAGGGGAGAYGAAGTCTTCCATCGGAAAATTGGCCTRGGGGGAATGGCYGAGGTGTACGAYGCAGAACTCACTGGTATGGCCATGGGTCTRAAGGCGGCAATCAACAAAGCAAGTGAAACCCCAGTAATCCGGCACATCCACATATATGCCGACAACGTGTCAGCTATCCAGACCATCCATGATCCCAAACCACGACAGGGCCAGCTGCTCGCCCTCTCCTTCTACAGTGACATGCTCAAGTGGCTGGATGCCCATCCTGAGAATAAGCTCTCAATAGAGTGGTGCCCTCGCCATGCAGACATACCCGGGAACGAACGAGCAGACACACTTGCAAAGGAAGCTGTCTTGCTGGCCTTGTCCTCAGACCCCACCACCACCTACAACTTACGCAGAGCACGCGAGGCTGTCACGACCTCATGGCGTCGAATCTAGAAAGACAGGGCACCCGAAAAGGGTAACTGGTCTATAGCAAACCGCATACCCCCATCCCTTCAACCAACACGACATTTCCGAGACCTCGAAAACAAACCCGAGGTGTTCGGCCGACTACTACAATGCCGCACTGGCCATGCATTCCATGGTGGGTACTACCGCAGATTTGTACCCACAGAAAGCACGTGCTGTCCCTGTGGAGAACACCTGCAGAGCCGAGAGCACCTCCTCCAGTCMTGCCCCCTCTACGAGAGACACAGAGTCTCCCTCCGTGATGTTTCCCCAACCATCCACCCCCCAGACATTCTTGGTACCAAGGAAGGCATAGCCGCCTTGGCTCACTTCCTCGAAAGGTCTGGTGCATTCACCAAGAATGGACACAACCCCCCTACCCGCCATAAGCCCACCATTGACGACAGACCCCTGGCGGTTTTCTTGGCTGATGACCCCGAGGGCCCAGATGGATAGACTGCCGACTGCTCTTTCCCATTTTATTTCATTCTATTTTATTTATTTCTTTCATTATGTTTATGTACTATGATATGCCCTAAGCGCTCCTAAAGTTGCCACCTACCACCTTCGCCAACACTACAGTACCTAACCCTTTGACTAGTTACATCCATACCTTACTCAGAACTCACATCCGTAGACTAACACCGCCGCTCCCGCGTAGTCAGTAGTGTATATTGTACCCCTGGTGCGCACCGCGTCTTAGCACCAGCTTGCTTGTTGCGGTATATAAATACAGAATTCCCCCCCCCTCCCACTTCACGTGATCACGTGATGCCTCGGCACATGGAACCTGGTTCTGGGCGTCCCCATCTTGGAGGATAGTGCTTCGGGACTTAAACATACTATCGATAGGCGCGGGGATTTCTCAGCAAGGGCTCATTGCACTACTACTTTTCGCCTCTCCGTTAAAAATCTGCCGTTCCCTTGGCACTAACTCGCACTCATTCCAAGATTCGTCAATCACCTTCATCAACATTCCCCCTTAAGTGCAATGTAACCTTCAAGACCCTCTGGGGAATGTCAGCACCGTGATCCTTTGCTCCATCCAAAAGACGGGGATTTTACACACAGGGGAACCTGTCTTGACTTCGTGTTCATAAAATAGTCCCAGCTGGGAGATAATAAAGCAATGTCAGTGACCATGTTCATTCGATACTTATCAAAGGCGCAATTGGAATAGACCATGTATATAACTGGCATAATCTGTCTCTTGTAGCCCCCGTCTACATCAATGTTCATTACTTGGTGCTCGCCTCCTATTCGCTTCCCCTCCCCAGATACTGCGATCACCTCAGTTCCAGGGACACGATAAAGCTACCGCCCTAAACCTCTTTAGATATGAGGCGAATGGGGAACCAGAATGAGCTCGCCTGTATAAGTCCCAGGCGCTTTCAGAATTTGCCAAGTCATTATCCTGATCATCACTACATCATAGGTTCAGACGATACGTAAGGGAAATAAAATAGCACATGATATATTTCAGAAAAACAGAGATATTGTCTAATACCCTTTAAAGATGAACACCGCAGGGTACACTAGTACGATGTAATACAATGACAGGCACACCGGTACTTGTCTTCAATTAATTGTCCTCCTCCCCTATTAGGAGATGGGCATCCTTCCATCGTGGCGTGATTACGCACTTGAAAGGTTCAGGATGTCTGTGCCCACGGATTAACGAGATGTTCGGAAGGATTTCAAGCAGGGCTAACTTACCTAACCATCTCTCCGACGAATGCTACCTTCGGCAATAACGGCTGACCTTTTTCGTCCACCTCGGGCCTTATATCGAACATTGATAGCATGTATGCCGCCTGGTGGAAGAGTTGAGCGAAGGCCATGTCCGCACCGGGACATCGTCTAGAGGGTGGGGTCAAATAAAGTGCGTTTATCATCGACATAGACAAACCTGTGTCCGTAACCAAAGACATAGTACGGGGTACGTTCCTCCCTACCCTCGAAATAGCGGTCAGGATCGAAGGTCTCTGGATCACTATGGTATTCCTCCTCGCGAGTTATAGCCCTGCAAAGGTTGATTTAAACTTGAGACCCAAGGTCCAACTAAAAGGTCGTACCAGAGACTGGCAATCAACTACGGCCACAGGCCTATCAGTTTTGCTACACTAACAGAACGAGAGATGATACCCACAGTATCATCCTTTTCAATACGATATCCTTCGTATTCATCCTCAAATCTTGATCTGTGAGGCAACGCTAATAGTGCACGATGATATTTGAGTACATTTGGAGGGCTCAGAGGGTTCTTAGGTACTCACTAACGGGGACAGGCGGGGCCCACCTGAACGTTTCCCAGACGACAGCGGACAAGTATGGCATTTGAGAACGATCCGACATTTTAGGAAGGCGGGTGCGACCAGTGACGGAATCGATTTCCTTCTGAGCTTTCGCCTGGGCTTCCTGGTTGAGGACCATGCCTAACATAAAAGACCAAGCTGCCGATGCGGTCTATGCGAGTGGCTAACATTCAGAACCATCACGCGTGAAAGCCTTTGAAATAGTTATACCCACCGTGTCGGAGGCACCTTGATAAGTAGAAAGGTGAGCTCCAAAAGTCGATGTTGTGTAAGAGCTCTATGGGCTTACCTCCATACATTGCAGTGGCAGTGGTTTTAATGAGCTTCTCTTGGGCACTCGTAGGGTTGGGATTTTTCCCGAGGTGAAGAGCGACGAAGGAATCCCTAGTTTGGCCTTTGGTCTATTAAACCGTCAGATTCGTTGAAGTGTTGAAGAAAAGAACTATACTTCACTCACCATGGCATCACGGACCTCTTGGAATGGGGTAGAAACCATCTCCTCTATCTTGGCTCCGATATATTCCGCCTTTTTCTTGAAACTTGCCCCAGGGAACCACCGAGGAATATGTTTCACTGTTCCAGCAAGGTTAAATTTCGATACCCTCTGACACGCTTGGCACCTACACCATGGGAGGAAATCCACAGCCCATCCTGCAATGACAGCGTGTTCCGTGATTTGCATCATCTCCTCAGCCAAGAGGACATGTGGATCATCGATTTCCAAAGCTTCGAAACCATATACCATTCGGAGACTAAGAGACGAAGAGAACCTGGAAGGGTATGAGGACGAGGATATTAAATTGATACAAAGTGTACTGGCCTTCGAAGATGACGATCGAATCCTTTGGGATCTGCGAGCGTACTCACGAGCATGCGCCTCCCCTCTTCATCGAGTAGGGTTTCGTGTCGGCGAAGGACGTCTGTAGCGAGCACCTCTTTCATAAGCTTCCTTTGCTGACGGAAGTCGTCACCAAAATCGGTCGTAGGATGCAAATTATTGAGGCCACAACTATACGATATGTGTCAAGGGCTTGATTCCAGGCAATAGAAGTTGAGCTCCAAACGGAGGACATACAGTTCCCCTGCAAAGGTAAAGATTGGACGATCGGAGAACACCGAGGAGCGCTTGGCAAACAGTTCTGAGATGACTTTCCCRCTGGCCAAGAATATTGCCCTCTTGCCAAACACGCCGAGTTTGATCATGGGACCTACGACAATAAGCATCTGAGACGGAGCACTCTCAAGGTGAGCACTCACCGTAGGTTTTCTTCCACTCATTGACCGTTTCGGCTTGGAACGAACCTGGCCAGTCAAGGAGGTTTCCAAGAAGTGGCAACCCAGGAGGGCCAGGGATCGACTTCAAGTTAGAGCGAGATCGTAGTTTCTGAACACCGTACAGTGTAATGAGTAGAAATGTGAGCGCAACCAATGGGTTGGACATAGAGCTAGTGATGAGTTCCATCGCAACTTGTGGGGCAAGGGTGAATGAGCACGAAAGATGTGCGAAGGGGGTTATCTTTAACCTCTGGCCTCTGGATTTTCTTTTTGACAAGGTCCTTTTAGAGCGCATATCTCGCAAGCTACAGATTTCCGGCGGGGATCGAAGATCAACCTACATTGAACGGGGTTAGACGAAAGCTTCGAAGTATCGAATAAACCCCACATATCTCGCCTCCTTGACACACGGAAGTCAGATTGTGGTGCATTTTCCCTGTTCGGGTTTCAGCTTTTGGGACAACCGCACCATTACATTTGATGCGACACCAACCTGAGGCCCGACGTTCACTCGGACACCTAGAATAAGCGGAGAAATACTCACATCTCGGATTTGAGTATCGGTGGATCAATGCAATCGATCACAATGCCACCTGTCCAAGACAGGAAAATCCTCGGTGGGATCCCGGCAGCGGCTACCAAGTTTGCCGAGCGGGACCCCGGGGACCTTAATCCGATGATCAATCCATCAAGGCAGCTAACCATGGTAGATCCTATCTCCTGCTTCGAGATTGTTCTGTTTCATTTTTAAACTAGCCGTATGCGCACGAGGCCGTGCCTCCATCACAGGTATAGTTTGGTTGAGGTCTTAGACGATCCCATGGCATCACCCTATCGCACCTACAGCGCTCACTCCGTACACAACCTGGCACGGAAAGGTTGTACAAGTGATCGTGATCCTCGTCCTATTTTACGTTTGGGTGATCCTAATTGTTCGGCCCGGTACGCCATCCTTAGTACGTTACTTTGGGTACGTACGGTTTCATGGGTGGTGAAGGCTAGTTCTTGATGTCACATTTCTCCTGTGCAATCGGCGCGGAATGGAAGACTGTGGAATAGGATACTTCCTAAGCCATGTCCCCGTAGGTCTGTCTTCATCAAGTCACAAAATCATGATGCATCTCATGCACATACTTATGTGTAAAGACTCCCTCTTGAGAATACCATTTATTTTAAGGTGCCTACGGGTCTGAACACCTCAACGTCTTGAACGCATCTCTATAACTTACGTGTTATACGCCGAATTATAGTCCCTTTGAAAGCGCCGAGAGGCAATTTACTCTAAGGGTTAATCATTGGCATCGGGATGCTAGTTTCTCGCAGCTGTTTTAGTTGCGTGCTTCAGAGCCAGACTATACCTCAGTCCTCATCCCATCGCCGTCCGGTGGTACTTTGAGGGCTAATGGGAAGGAACAGGTGGTTTAGTCACTGAAGTACCCATATCATTGGAGGCAGCAAGGGAGAAGGTGGCCGCGTAGTTATAGGCAGATTGGTTGATCCTGAGGTCCCAAGGAGGGCGCTGGATTGTTTGGATAAGCAGCAGTACCAATTAATCCCCAAGCTCTAGATATGGCATTTTCGGGTTCCCTATACTCTCACCGCCCGCGACTATCTGTTAGAGTCTCGAAGTCTTCACTATTTGGGACCAACACCAGAGTATAGATCCATAATATTTGTAAATAACATAACATTTTCGGTGGCAAGTTCGCTCTGACGGCGCTGGCAAGACAAGTATCATCCAAAATAAGACCTCATAGTATCCCATCGGTGGCGATGGCTGGCCCTATGCATACAAGTGCACCACGGGCCCTATGTGCCTCTTCGCACCTTCACACCGCCGGACAAGTATGCCCCTGGCATTCACACACATACACAGGGTATCTGCATCCACATGTGCGGGCCCGTGTGCCCGTGCAAATGCCACAATGAGGGAGGCTCCCTACCAACAAGCAGTAATTGACGGCGTTCTCGCATGTCAATGAAGTTTTCCTGTTATTGTTTCATCCAAGTTCCGGCTCTTCTGAATATATCAATTTTGTAAGTAGAATTATGTTCAAGATCGAGCTCAGGCCATAGGTGAATAATGGGATGGTAATGGTCAAAGAGACAAGGTACAAACACATTGCGTTTCAAAGTTAGCAAATTTGCCGGAAAGGAATAAGGGTGAGAATAACGTGTGAGGGATGTCTGCAACGGTAACCCGCAGGGCCCCTAGGGTGGCGACAACATCATGCGTGTGCATACATGTGTATACGGTGTGAACGTGGTGAGACCACCTGCGGGTAGGCGAGGAGCTGAGTGTCGAGTGACATGGCTTCAAATGAATCGCATCATCCGAGGTTTATCGGCATTTGGAAAACATTTGTCCCTGCCAGATCAGTGGGTTGTGACCGCACCCCTCATTGTCATCTCGTCGTAGAGACCCATTGTCCTTCGTTGTAATGGAAGTCAAAGTGAATGATGACCACCCTTCCGGGACTAGGGAAGATGTGCACTGTGATACGCAACAGAGTTCTCCTATTTGCCGTCGCGCTTCATTTACTCCAGCTCCCTCAGATAGGCCAAAATCCAGATGACGTCACTTTCGACTCAAAAAGTCAACCCTAATGTGAAGGTCCTTAAGTTAGCTTCATATGCACTAGCCAGCTTTCGCTTACACCGATTTTCATGAACCTCACTCGGAACATGAACGTTGAAAGGTGGCCAAGGAAATGGTCCAAGTTCATGGCCTCATATGAACCCTGCCACAATCGGCGACCAGAATCGGTGACAGTATAATTTGTCTTGGTGATGTGCCTTGACCGTGAGCCACACCCAAAACAGGAAACCTCCATATAAACAGGATTCTACTTTCGTGGAAGAATTCTCACCGCTGTTGCGTTGCTATATTAGCACCCCCGTTGACTGCATACGCTCCTCAAGTGTGCCAAAATGCTGCTCAAACTGGTTGTTTTACTCGTGTTGTCCATCGTTGGTTCGTGTGTCATCTATGACTCAATACATGACGTCCCCAACTTAGAGTGGGACTTTATCATTGTCGGGGGCGAGTATTCGGCAGGGTTCTACAACGAATTGCACGACTGACACAGCGGTCCCAGGAGGGATAGCGGGCTCTGTCTTAGCGAACAGACTGACAGAAAATTCGCAGTTCCGCGTTCTTCTCATTGAAGCAGGGCCTACGTACGTGTTTTTACTACACTTAGCATCGACATCTCCCGGGCTTCACCATGCTGATGCTAGTTCTTTAGGAATGAAGGTGTCTTAGACTGGATCGTTCCAGGTCTCTTTGGCGATACGACGGCTTCTCGTTTCGGATGGAACTTCACCACTACCCCACAGCAAGGCCTAAATGGTCGCTCCCTCCCATT
>JAECYV010000070.1:32804-42918 GCA_023014305.1 Lepiota subincarnata
AAAAGGAGAGTATAGAAAAAAGGATGATATAAGAGTATAGAGATAGGAGTGATAGAAGAGAAAGGACACTAACACTAACACTAACACTAACACTGATGGAAAGGAAGATAATGGTATTGGGGAGAAGAAGTACTCCTATATATACATACAGGAGATGGTCTGTGCACACCTAGCCTAGAGACTAACTAAATGAGAGACAAAGGAATTACCAAATTGGGAACAAAGGGAGATAAGATATAATAAGGAATGATAAGATAAGATAATGAATAGGAGCAGCTGGGTATATTCTAACAGCTCCTTGGAGGCAGGAACAGGTTTCCAGACCTTACAACAACCCACAGGGGATATCAGTGCAAGGGACCAAAGGTGAGGGGTGGCAGTGCCACTGAATGCCTCACTCAACAGGAAGCAGACAGGATGATTGGAGTCCAATGTTGCATACCACAAAGCAGCATGGTCAACTTCCAAAGGTAAAGATGAATGGGGATAAGACCAGTCAAGGCCCCAACCCCCTCCATCTGGAGAGGTGCAAAATACATCTGTAATCTACAATGCAGTGCAGTACTGCATGCATCTGAGCTGATTGAGGGAGATCTTGCATTAGGCTCCCAAGTATAAATATCCTTACTGTAGAACCTACCAACCTCAACATAAATGACAGGAATGCCCCAAATATATGTTAGAATATGCCCAGCTGCTCCTATTCCTTATCTTATCTTATCATTCCTTATCTTATCTTATCTCCCTTTGTTCCCAATTTGGTAATTCCTTTGTCCCTCATTTAGTTAGTCTCTAGGCTAGGTATGCACAAACTATCTCCTGTATGTATATATAGGAGTACCTCTTCTCCCCAATGCCATTATCTTCCTTCCTATCAGTGTTAGTGTTAGTGTCAGTGTCAGTATCCTTTCTTCTATTACTCCTACCTCTATATTCTCATATCATCCTCCTCTCTATATTCTCTCTTTTATGTCTCTGACACTTCTATACTCTTTCCCCTTTCAACAATATAAGATTTGAAAACTCAACTGAAATTGGTCCATGATACTTGACAATACAAACCAAGACAACAGGACTCTGCACCCCAATCCATCTATGGAGACTTCAAAGGGATTTATAGCCAACCTTACTGAATGACCCACCAAAGAAGAAGTTGCTCAATACATTTGAGATTTCAAAATTGCACAACATGAAGCCTGTGAATGAATGTTTCCCTCACAACACAACCCCAAACAATTTTACCAATTATCTCCTGAAAAATATGAAGATTACAATTGAATGATCAATCAAGGATTATTTCCCCCATCTCCCACTTGATTTCCTATATATAATGAGTGACCTGCCACCCTGGTATTTCCCTCCATATTGAATATGATGACACACCTACTTTCTTAGTGTCCTTACCAGAAGAACCTACAACTGAAGGACAACATTATTATTATTTATTTATTTTTTTAATTCAACATTTATTAAAGACACAGTGCGCGATAGCAGTCCGTGGTAGCTACTACAAGTAAGCTACTATTATACTATGAGAAGAAGGATATGCTAAGGCCCCGAAGGGGCCTTCCTAATAGGATGAGACATGGCAATGACAGCCGGAAAAGGGAAAGATGCAGACTAACCAACCAAGAGAGAGGAGGAAAGAAGGAGAAAGAGAAGAGGGGAGAGAAGAGGGGAGCTATGTACGAGACAAAGTCCTAACTAGAGGAATGGAACGGAGAAAGGTTTGGGGACAGCACGGGGGGGAGCAGGCGGGGGTGGGGGGGGGCCCTGGTCAGGCCGGGATGGAGGGAAAGCGAACGCCGAAGGGTTGGCTTCGAGGTAGGAGACTAGCTCCAGGATGTCAGGGTGGCGGGGGGGTTCACCGGGGCGGGACAACATTATTATGATGATGATGAATTTACTTACAACAATGATGCCATCCACAACCCATCCAGAGAATGTTGAATTATGAGACACAATTCTAAGACAGGACCTAATGTTATCAGAAGTACAAAAGATGTTCCCACAGTGATAACATTAATAGCACTATACTCTTACACTTGAACTTCCCTTACATAAATAACTTATTGACTTACAATGACTCATTCCTTACTATGACTTGTAGCCTTACTCCATACACATATAAGATGGTAGAATACTATGTAACATCTCAGTAGAACATTAACATTCAATAACAATCTACTTGTCCTCCACTCATACTTGTTTTGCATCCACAAGTTCACCTTAAACACTTTGGGAGTAAGACTGTATAGATGCCCAAAGTTAGTATTTGTGATCACTAAAGTAGTGATCCCTCACCCAGATAACAGTTGCAGTGAGATAGTATGCATAAGCATGAATAGGACACAGATGCTCCACCTCCTCAGGGAGCTCCTGCATGATGAATGGTTTGATGTTTTGCACAATCAGAGAGTAGTCAGCATCAAGATAGATAATAACACATATGTCAAGGAGATCTTTGAAGATACCATTCATGAACTGCTGGAAGGTGGCTGGGACATTGGTAAGACTAAATGGCATGACAAGCCATTTGAAGGATCTGTAGCAGATCCAAAATGTGGTCTTCCATTCATTGCCATCCATGATGTGGACAAGGTGATAGGTGTGACAGAGATCTATCTTGGTATAGATACAGGCTTTGTGGGGGGAGTCTAGGAGGTCAGATATGAGGGGAAGTGGGTAGCAATCCTTTTTAGTGATATGGTTGAGGCCTCTGAAATCAACACATAAGTGGAGCAAACCATCTTTCTTCTTGATGAAGAGGACAGGGGCTCCATGAGGGGAAGTGTCAGGATCCTAATCCAGAATCACTGGATACATACAAGGCTAGTTTTGGACACTTCCTTTTCATGTGTTATTATTATTATATCACTTCTTTCTTATTATTATTAGTTAAGCTTTGTGGTTCTCTTCTATTCTTTAAATAGTTGTTCCGTAGTGTTCTATTACATTCCAGAGATCCTCTTCTTTTATCTGAGGTTTATCTCATGCTCATTCACATTCTGATGATAGAGTAGTTCATCATTTATAGCACCTACAATCACTCTGCTTACTCTTCCCTTATTGTTTTTACTACTCATTTCCCTTATAGTAGTTGAAGTCATTTTGGTATATAAGACTAGCTATTTCCATTTGTATTCTTTAGTCTAATATTGACTAAGATCATCTCCCTGCTTTCCTAATGTCCAGCTGAAGTCTTGGATGGACTTTATTTACTACCTCTAGTGATCAATGGCCAATTGATCACTAGGGCTATCTATTTGGTACTTACCCAAATCCAACTGAGAATATTCAGGTAGATTCATGTGCATTCTCCTGGCTGAATTTGTACTTCGGGTATTCACCTGATCATTTGTTTCTATAGACTTAATCCCTCAGGTGAAGTCTATTATTTCATATTGTCCCTTTCTGCTCAAGGCAGACTAAGTGGTCACTTCAGTATCAGAACAGCGCAGCACATAAGCTGAAGCCGAGACCTTACCACTGCATCCTCATTACCAAAACTTAACAGGAAGTGGATGGCTGAATGAAGCCAATGGATAAGTGTTTGTCAATGAATTCTTTGAGTGTCCCCATCTCGGACTGTGACAAAGAGTACAGTATGTCTACAAAAGTTTTGCAAAAAATGATGGTAAACAAACAACAAAAATATTCATAGCCTTTCAACAACACATTTCTTTGCCTAACAATATAAGGGAGCTCTGCTCTATATCAGATTCTCTACAACCTTCCCTCAGAGACCAAACAAATTAAAAGAGAACTTGAGCCTGGGGATTTTTGCTGATCAAATAGTTGATTTTCAAATATATACCCTAGAGGTAGCTCTAGCCCTCAATAAAAATCATTTAATCATAGCTTGAATGATTCTAAGAAACTCTTGCTTTGACACTAAAATAATCAGCCTTATGGTTCATGAGGAAAGAAATTCACAAGGTTGGGAGTTTTGGCTGTTTTGACACAAACAAACATTTTTAAATACCAAAACAGCCAATACCCCATCTTGTGAATTTTTTCCTCATGAACCATAAGGCTGATTATATTAGTGTCAAAGCAAGAGTTTCTTAGAATCATTCAAGCTATGATTAAATGATTTTTATTGAGGGCTAGAGCTACCTCTAGGGTATATATTTGAAAATCAACTATTTGATCAGCAAAATCCCCAGGCTCAAGTTCTCTTTTAATTTGTTTGGTCTCTGAGGGAAGGTTGTAGAGAATCTGATATAGAGCAGGGCCTCCTTATATTTTTAGGCAAAGAAATGTGTTGTTGAAAGGCTATGAATATTTTTGTTGTTTGTTTACCATCATTTTTTTGCAAAACTTCTGTAGACATACTGTACTGTACATGACTCTGACAGGTGGACCCGCATCCTCCTCAAGATTAATCTTGAGGTCATAGGGATGGTGCAGGGCCAGAGTGTCAGCACAGACTTACTGAAGATATCAGCAAATCATGGTATTCCTCTGGAACTCCTAAGAGATCCACTGGTGTTGAAGCAGGCGCATTTGGGGACTGGTAAGGAGTCCTAGCAGCGAAGAAAAGAATCGATTACATAAAGGAACGAGGTAGAAATGAAGGAATAAGCTGTGGACAGCTGTGAGAGACTAGAAGTCCCCAAAGCATCCACAGGTGCAAGTCCTACTACTGATCACATGACTTGCTACTATAAGCGTCCATGGCTAACTATAAGTCCACAATCATCAACACAAGTCTCAGGACTGCCAAAGCACTCCTAACAACTGGTTCATCAGAAACAGTGGCTGTGGCTGCAGTTACAGATGTGGATAGTGTGGAGAGGTTGATGCGGAACTGCTGAGAACCTTGTGCTTTACAGGCATGAACAAACACAACTGCGTTGACAAGGCAAATATCTGGTTTAGGACCAACAATAGGCATAGAAGCCCCAGAAGCTTCCTGACTAGCAAGAGATAAAGAAGTAGCAAGAGAAGCCATGGTGGATAAAACAGACCCAGGATCTTTGAGTAGAGATGATTGGAATGTGATACTGCCCAAAGCTTAGTCAATCAACAGATTGTAGGGGGTGAGTCAGTTATGACCTAGGACTACAGAAGAGGAAGAGTCTAGCTAAGTGATGTAGAAATCCAAGAAGTTTTTGCCAATAGGGAAGGTAATAGAAAGATGTACAAGTTCTGAAATGTAGAAATTTGAGGTCCTGTTGAAAAGTCCCAATTGTACCGCAGGAATGGAGGTGGTCAGAATACTGTAAAGATGAATGAAAGATGAGTCCACAAAACAATGCATAGAACCACTGTCTACTCAAGCTTCAAATGGTACTAGGAAAGAGGTGTTTGGTGAAAAAAGGCTGTCTACAATAGCTGTGTTGCCATCTACAAGGGTATCTTGTGAAAGAGCATCTGTTGGCAAATGTGGAGCTGAAGTGGAAGATACAAAAGTACCTAATAGTCCTTTTTCGCTACTTAAGAGACCATGATTAGACAAGGAAACAAATAAATTGGAGACAAAAGAAAAAGATACAGGCTTATCTACATTGCCTGTGTTTCTATCTAAAAAGGAAGTTAACAGAATACAAAGGTTAGAGGAGGGTCCCCATGGAGTAGGAAGGTTATCCCTCAGGATGCTGGCCAAAATATAGGGGTCTCCCTCCTTGTCTGCACACTTGTGAGTGTGCATTCCCCTCCTGGCCTCAGGTAATGGGGGTCTCATCTTCTCTCTGCTTGGGAGATTAAATCAGAGTAATATACCCTCTGGTAGCATACTTATAGTATGTAGCTGGATGTGGACTGCAATTGGATGCCACATTAATAATACTGATAAAAAATAAAATAAAATAAAATAAAACAGGATGCAAAAGGAATGTAGATCCAAAAGAGTGGATGCATTAAGTCTAAAACTCTCAGATACACAGCAGAGCCCAATGTGATTCTCAGTCTGTGCAGAGGCCTGAGGATTGCACTCTAGTTTTCCAACACTGGAGCTGTATTGGAGGATGTGGAGTCCTGCTCTTCTTCAATTCAGGCCTTGCAACTCTTGAGTTCTATGGATGAAGCTTGACACTTCCTACAATCACTGACTTGATGGCTAGCTACTCCACAAAAGAGGCACAGCTTGTTGTCCATGTGATATTGATGTTCCTCAGGGGTTAGCTTACCATCTTTACCAAGTTTGCCTGATAAGTCAGGGCATTGCAGAGCCGAGGACTTCTGGTTGGAAGGGTTTGGGAGGGCTTAGACTTGTTAGTGAAACCAGGATTGTTGCCACCACTGCCACCTTAGCCACCAAAATAGGGCTTGGCAGGAGTGGAAGACTGTGAGAAGAATGTGGAAGGCTGGGGAAACCCAGGTTTCTTGGATGCAGAAGAGGATTGGTTTGCAGCAGACTTCACATGGGCCCTTTTTGTGTTGCCATTCCCAGTAACAAGCATCAATTTTCTGGACAGCTTCATATATGGTGACTAGGGTGGTGGATTTCCCTTCTGCCTGGTTGCAGGTGCAATAGCCCTTTTCTTTTCCTTCTCTGACCTAGACATGGACTGTTTTAGCTCTATTACCCTCTTGACTGATTCTCCTCTTATAGTACATAGACTTTTCTCCCCTTCTCCCATATCAGGGCAACACCTCTTCCTTGCCATCATCTGCTTGATCACCCCCTGGCTGGCTGCCTCCCACAAATGCTCCATTACTGTTGCATTTTCTAAATCCCGATGGTGATTTTCCTTACAAGGAGTGGCCCATCACTTTGCACACTTCCTGTCCTTCTCTCCCATTACCCCTAGTGCCCCCCTATGGGCCTCCACCATCAGATGGACCTCCACAGCATCTACAATTAGAGCCTGGCACCTTGACTCTGACTCCCAAACACCTATCCTTGGTGCTTCTTTCCTCCCCACTACCACAGGCAAACACCTCAACCTGTCCACCTACCACAACTTTGGCCCATGACTATGCTCCACTGCCAACAAACCTCCAACCCTCACTGCATGCCTCACATGTGCCATCACTGCCCATGCCCCAATTAGTGAATACCATACCCGCTTCTTCCCAAATGAGCATTCCTCCTGCCCTTGCAACTACCCCCTACAATCACAAGATCATCTATTCTGGCATTGCCCACACCTCACACCCCTATTTCCTTGGAGACCTGGGGATCCCCTCCATGTCCCTGACATTCAAGAGCTGGTGTCTTATTTAGAGACCAACCCCACAGCCTTTGCCTTCACACCTGGACCTGATCAACCTCTGCTCCTTCCTCCAGCCCATGTTACTCCAGACCCCTTTGCTCTCTCCTTCCTCTAGTGTACCCTTGCCCTATTGCTAGCTCTACCCTTCCATCCCTCTTCTTCTTCATGCCCTCTCACCTTGCTCAGCATATCTCTTCTCATCCCTCTGATCATTATAATCATATCTCATTCTATTAGGAAGGCCCCTTGGGGCCTTAGCATACTCTCCTGACTCATAGTGTAATAGTAGCACACCCATAGTAGCTACTGCAGACTGCTAGCACACACCACATCTCAAATAAATGATGATTAAAAAAAAAAAAAAATTTCCCTTCTGACCAATTGGAGAGAATATCCTGTATTTGGTCAGGGAGCCTCTTGTAATATCAATGATACAGTACTGCATCACCCCATTTGAGTTGACCAGTGAGTTGCAAGAATTCTACATTGTAGACTGCAATTTTTTTGCCAGATGGCATGTGGAGATTGTCGATTTGTTCTGCAGCCTCATCTGTAGGATCTGTGGGGCCAAAGTGGATTTGGAGTTCTAGTGTGAATTCATCCCAATCAGCTAACCAGTCATGTATTATACCATTGATGTCAGCCTGGTCAAGGCCAATCTTGAAATGTTGTTGGACAATGCCTAAAAGATAAGTCAGTGCAGAACTGGCAACTACAATGGGTTGGTATGGAAATATAACTGACACTGAAACAAGAAGGCTTTGAGTTTAGTTGGATCTAACCCACTAAAGGTTTTAGGTTTGTGAGCTTTAGTATGCAGAGCCTGAGGCAGAGCTGGCAACTGGAATTGTGCTCAACCATCAAGCTGATTGGCAAGGTAGTCAAGAGCACAGATGAGAACATCATTAGGATTCCAAGCTTGTACATGGTGAGGAGGAGTTGGTGGCATTTGACTACCAGAGTTGTCAGCATCATTATCAGAAGGGTTCAAGGGGTCACCCTCAGGATTATTATCTGTGGGCTCTGAAGGAGCTGCAGAGCTGCTAGGAGATTGTGGATGAGGTGTTTGATAATGCAAAGATGGTCTTTTGTTATTGGATTGCCAAGTAGGAGTGGTGGTTCCTGCTGTACAAAACTTGCAGGATTGCAATAGGCCAGGTTGGGCACCTTCTGCCTCTCAGGCTTTGAGGGATAGTCATACACCCCTTCTTGTCCTCTTACCACCACCAGTAATTTTTCAAAGTCATTCTCTGGTTGGTATACTGCAAATAGAAGTGTTCTGACCCCCTCTGAACCTCTGTCCAATACCTAAGAAACCCACTGCCCAAACTGCGGCTAACCACTCACCCGGTAAGCTGCTTGACAATACATATGCCCCCACTCCCTCCCCCTCCGCCGACTCCATCTGTTAGCGGTGACTCTGCGCCACGTAACACTAAGGTTCTCATGGGGTGAGAGCCTTACACCAAGAGTGCTATCAGACACTTGGTATAAGATGTGTAGAAGAGAAGATCGATGAGGGCAATATAAGAGGGGCTTAAGTTGGGCTTAAACCACTAGTATTCTGTTCTACCTAACCAAGTAGAAGCTTGCAGCTTCACTTGGATTACAAGGGTTTATATACTAAGTAGCTACCCTATTTATAAGTCTGCTTCTTGTACAGAGGCTGTGCCTATACAAGAAGTGCTATATAATTGAGTCATGAATGAGTCAAGGAAGAGGGAATACATGAAACGGTGTAAACCAATACCAGGGGTATTGATCATATAAGTGTGGGTGTAGCTAAGAATAGATATAACTAAATATAGAGAGTGTCCATAGTCATACAACTAAATATAGTAATACATATGAAATAGAATGTGAACATGATAATAATAGAAATCATTGATGATAAGTCCGTATATGGATGTATGGGCAATTGTAAGATGATGTAATCTTACTTACCAGTGTCTAGTGACACTGTGTTGCCAGTCTTGTAGACGGATGTCCCACAAGTTCATAACACCATCAACACTGCTGTCACCTCCCTCATCCTCAAGAGGACTTGCATTTCCAATACTGACCATGCTCTCACTGAGCTCTATGGTGTCCCTGCTGGCTTCTACACCCACTGGTCTCCTGAGGCTCTTGCAGTCCTCCCCTCTTCACCCAGCACCAGGTCCTCATCCCTGGGGTTGGCTCCCCTTTGGTCCTCCTCCCCTCCATTGTTTCCACAGCAAACACTGCCCTCACAGCTGCTAGCTCCACCCTGGTTGTGGAGTCGGTGCGCCTTGCCTACTCCAGCCTCTTCCTGGCTACCTCCTCCGTCACATTGCCAGACAACCTCTATGCCATCTGCTCTGCCATCACCCATGCCCTGGCCACTCCTTTCCTGGTCACCACCGCCCTCCCCTGTTCCCGACCCTACCTCAAGATCATGGATGTCCCCCTCGCTGATGTCACCACCAGTGCCCACCTCCCCTCCAATGTGATTCGGTCTGTTATGACCACCTCCCCCCTCATCCACCTGTTCAATCTTGCTGGCCCCCCCCATGTGGTCTGCAACTCCACCAAGTCCACCACATGCACCACATGGTTTGACATCAATGACTCACAATCCAGAGCTTCTGCCAAATACTTGGCCGGTCGCTTCCTCCATATCTCCGGTGTCACTTGCCTCATCAGGTTGGCACGTGCCAATCCCAGAATCCCCCTCTGCCAGCACTGCTGGTGCTGGGGCCACTCCTTTTCTGCTTGCCATGCACACATGCTCAAGTACCTCTGCTGCGTGGAGCCTCACTCTGAGGCTCTCCACCACGACATTGCTAGATATGGTAAGGGCAATCCCAAGGTCTTGCCCCATCCCATCCCCCCTACCCCTACCAGCACCCCCTGCCCCCATGCTGGCAAGTGCGTTAACTGCAGCAAGTCCCATGCCACCAATGACCGCAGGTGCCCCTTCTGGCACCACC
>JAECYV010000008.1:0-58222 GCA_023014305.1 Lepiota subincarnata
AAATCAGCATATCATTGTGGAGGAATGTGTCGAGTTCCTTTTGTTCTGTAGGTGATAGTGGGTAGACCTTGTAATTTTTTGTCTCAGAGTCAGGAATGAGTTCAATCATGTGGTCCATGGCTGGTGCTCGGGTAATGAGTCAAAGGACTCTTTTTCAAAGACAGCTTCAAAGTCATGTAGATATGACAGAACTTGGTCCTTGAAGTTATTGATGATATCTGGACTTTTCTGAGAGTTTCAGGTGAAGGCTTTGGCTAACCGTTGAGACATAGTCAAGCTTGCAGAGATCTCTTCAGCCAAAGCTGGCATAGGGAGAAGTCTGGCTGCAAATATATGATCCCCTTCATCTATGACTTTGGCTGTCTCAGGTGTGATCTCGGGTGACTCTTCATCCTCTGTAAATGTTGGGGGTGGTCCCAACCTACAAGTTTGGATGAGTTTTGTTCAAAATTGGTTGGCTTTTTGCTCTGCTTGGGCTTGGTCTCGACACTCAGTGCATTGACTGGGACAGCATGATAATGTGACTTTGCCTGTTTGCCAATTGATCTCTGGATTGTGTTGCTTGAGCCAAGTGAAGCCTAACAACAGGTCCTGATTCCTGAGGTTTGTGACTGCTAAGATGGTGTGTTTTGTATGACCCTTATAGTGAAGCACTAGGTCTACTGTGTCCAAAATCTGGCCAGCTGTGTTCAGAGAGCCATCGACATTGAAGACAGGGATGGATTGAGAGGGGGCTTGGGTGGAGAGGCGGTGTTTTCAGACAAACTCTCGGCTGATAAAAGAACTGGTTGCACCTGAGTCTACGAAGGCTTGCACAGACATACTTTCAGCCAAGTCTGTGGTTTCTAACTCAACCTTCAGTTGAAGTGACCTTGGGTGTGTCTCTAGTGAACTGATAACTGGATGAGACAGAATCCATTTTTCCCACTTAGGGCGGCAATGTTTAGCAAGTCTCATGTGGGTTTCACTTGGAATATCTGAAGAGGGGGGTGTGTCTTTAGGTGCAGGGGTATTGGCTGAATCATCATGCATTTCATCTACCGACAGCACAGTGAACCTATTAACAAGTTGTGACAGGGGCACACCAGTCATCTGATGCATCTCTAAAAATCCTCTTCAGCCACTCTTCCAAGGTCATCCAAGACTTTGGTTGAAACCTCAGATGCCTTGGCATCTATATCCACATGCCACTGTTGCAGGATTTGATTGCATTCATCCAAGTCTAGGTATCGAACATCAAAGCAAAGGGGGCATTCGGCCTTCCAATGATCAGGAGCCTTACACCAGTGACAAGGTCCTTTTGGGAGGGGAGATCTCTGCCTACTCAGGTTGATGTCCATGGGGACTGGATTGCCAGGTGTAGGGAATGCTGTGACAAGAGGTCTGGTAAATGGAGGGGGTTGTGAGGGCGACCGGCGACATGACGCGACTCAGGGCGACGAACTAGGCAGGGAAAACCTCAGTATATAGAGAAAGCGCGAACACAGTAGCTACTACAACACACCTAGGCAGGGAAAACCTCAGAGAATCGGATGAGGTATTCCCTGCGTCGCTATGCTAACTACAAGTCTGGTGGCTGAACTACTATACAGTGTGGATAGTACAAATGCGGATAGCTATGTGGGCGCGCTAGGGTGCAATGAGGAGGTGGGAGGGCATGTCATGTGATTGCGAGAGCAGGCACAACAGGTGGCGTGCATGGGCGCTTGCGCACACGGCTGTGCGTGCCAGTTTGCGCTAGCATCAGCTGGGGAAGGGAACAATGAAGGAGAGAAACTGGGTGGTCCCCTGACATCTACCCCTCCATCAAGAGCGTGATGACCCAGCACGATAGGAGGTGGGCACAGACAGAATGGCAGAGCTGGGAGAGTACCGAATGTGAATGTGCGAATGAAGCGAGGGGCATCAGGATTGGCCTGGTAGAAATCCGCAACCAAGGAGGGTGCATGGACATCGCTCACGCACTCCCAGGAGTTGTGCTCTGCGCCAAAGTCCTTCCACTTGATCAAGAACTCGTGGCGACCGTAGTGAACCCGACTGTCAAGGATCTGCTCAACCTCCCACTCCTCACCACCGTCCACAATGACAGGAGCAGGAGGGGGAGTAGCGCGACGTCCAGGAATGGGGTTGACAGGTGCGGGGATTAGCTTAACCACATTGAACACGGGATGGAGGCAACTCATGGAAGGAGGGAGGCAAAGGCGGTAGGCAGAAGCACCTATGCGTCGCACCACTGTAAAGGGTCCAAGGCAGTGATGGGAGAGCTTCCGGGAGGGGCACATTGTCTGAATATCAGATGCATCGAGATAGACATGGTCACCTGGATTGAAGACGGGTGCAGGGGCGTGACGGCGATCGTAAAAATGTGCCATGTCATCCTGCACTTTTGCCAAGGCCGACCGTGCTTCCACTAGCAATGACTCCATGNAGAGTACCGAATGTGAATGTGCGAATGAAGCGAGGGGCATCAGGATTGGCCTGGTAGAAATCCGCAACCAAGGAGGGTGCATGGACATCGCTCACACGCTCCCAGGAGTTGTGCTCTGCGCCAAAGTCCTTCCACTTGATCAAGAACTCGTGGCGACCATAGTGAACCCGACTGTCAAGGATCTGCTCAACCTCCCACTCCTCACCACCATCCACAATGACAGGAGCAGGAGGGGGAGTAGTGCGACGTCCAGGAATGGGGTTGACAGGTGCGGGGATTAGCTTAACCACATTGAACACAGGATGGAGGCAACTCATGGAAGGAGGGAGGCAAAGGCGGTAGGCAGAAGCGCCTACGCATCGCACCACTGTAAAGGGTCCAAGGCAGTGATGGGAGAGCTTCCGGGAGGGGCATGTTGTCTGAATATCAGATGCATCGAGATAGACATGGTCACCTGGATTGAAGACGGGTGCAGGGGTGTGACGGCGATTGTAAAAATGTGCCATGTCATCCTGCACTTTTGCCAAGGCCGACCGTGCTTCCACTAGCAATGACTCCATGCGTTCCTTGAACTTGTTGACTGTCTCCAGGCGCGATGCAGTGCGATGCAGTTCGAATCCCATATGCGGAGTGCGACCCGTGTCTAGAAGGAAAGGCAATGACTGTGTCGATGCATAGATGTGGTTATTGYGCTGGAACTCCRCAAGTGGTAGGAGATCGACCCAATCGTTCTGGCGTTCATTCACAAAGAGCCGGAGGTACTGATCAAGTTCCTGGTTGATGTGTTCTGTTTGACTGTCAGACTGAGGGTGCCAAGCAGTTGAGGACGCAACCTTGATCCCAAGGAGGCRATACAACTCCTTAGTAAACTCAGCAACAAACTGGGGGCCGYGGTCCGAGACAACRCGCGAAGGGAGACCATGAAGCTTCCRGACRTGATGGAGAAATAGGTGTGCAACACCCTCTGCAGTTGCAGTGGTGTAAGTGGGGAYGAAATGGATGTGCTTAGAGACTGAATCTACCACTGTCATCACCAYGTYGTATCCCCGCGACTGAGGAAGTTCAACCACAAAGTCAAYGCTGATGGTGTCCCAGYGCGATTCAGGAATAGGAAGAGGATGAAGTTCGCCAGTAGGGGATTTACAYGCTGGTTTTGTGCGGAGGCAGAGATCGCATGTAGATACATACTGGCCAATGTAGCGTGACATTTGGGGCCACCAGTAGTCGCGTGAAACAAGCTCCAGGGTTTTCCAGCATCCCGCGTGTCCACCAACCTTAGAATCATGGTAGAGTGACACAATGTGGTGACAGAGGTCAAGGCCTTTGGGGACATAGATCTTCTCTCAGAAGAGGAGCAGACCATCCTGCTCAGACCACTCCGCGCTATGCACTGCGTGCACGGGCACTTGCGTGAGTTCTCGTGCAGCTAAGACGACTGCATCCTCCTGTTCTGAAGCGTGATTACTGCATCGGATATTGTGCATTAGCTCCATTTCTGCACCCTGGACCACAAGACCTTCGAGCGTGTGCATGGCGAAGAGGCTGGGGGGAAGAAGAACAATGTCCTCATTGTCATGCGCACCAGTGCCATGGTCTGGGTGGTGCAAAAGCGCATCTGACTTGCCCATGGAGTGCCCAGATCGGTGGTGCAGTGAGAAGTCAAATCAGGACAGGTAAAGGGACCAGCACACTTGACAGTGATTGAGCTTCTTCGCAGTCATGAAGTACTCCAAGTTCTTATGGTCAGACCAGATTTCCACAGAATGCGGTGCACCTTTGAGGAAGTGTCGCCACTCCTCAAAGGAGCAAATAATTGCCAACATTTCCTTGTCATGGATCTTGTAGTTACGCTCAACCGGAGAGAGGGACTTGGAATAAAACGCAACAGGATGCCATTTCTCATCAGCTGGAGATAGCTGCAATAACACTGCTCCAGTGGCAAAGTCAGAACTGTCTGCTTCGACGTGAAAAGGGGTGTGGTCATCAGGCGAAGCTAGAACTGGGGCAGAAGTAATTGCAGCCTTGAGCGCATCAAAGGTGCCCTGTTCTGCAGACCCCCACACCCAAGCTTGAGCATGTTTCATCAAGTCAAACAGCAGTCGTGCAATGTGCGAAAAATTGCGAATAAAGCGCCGGTAAAAGTTGGTGAACCCCAGGAATTGCTGTACCTCAGTTGTGGAAGTAGGTGTTGGCCAATCCTTAACCCCTGCAACCTTGACTGGGTCCATCTCAACAGTGTTTTCCAAGATGATGAGGCCTAAGTACTCAATCCGTGTTTGCTCAAACTCRCACTTCTCGGGGCAAAGGTACAGCTTGTGCAATCACAAAATCTCCAGGACCTGTCGCAGAACTCGCTCATGCTCCTCACGCATCTTGGTGAAGATCAGGAYGTCATTCATCATGGTCTGGAAGGTAGCRGGGCTGTTGGTGAGTCCAAAGAACATGACCAGAGGCTCRAAGAGACCGCAATTGGTGCGAAACGCTGCCTTCCATTCATCGCCTGGTTTAATGTGCACATTGTTGAAACCCCAGYGCACATCCAGCTTTGTGAAGTACTTGGCGCCGTGCAATTTCACGACCAGCTCTGAAATGAGCAGGAGAGGGTACTTGTTCTTTACAGTGATTGCATTGAGGGCACRATAATCTTGGACAAGGCGAAGCGACCCATCCTTCTTCTTGATAAAGAATACAGGAGAGGCCATGGGCGATTTGGAAGGAYGTATGCAACCGGAGTCTAAGTTCTCCTGCAGGAATACATCGAGCTCCTTCTGCTCTGTGGGTGACAGCAGGTACACCTTGCAACCTTTTGCATCAGCTTCAGGCACTAACTCAATTGTGTGGTCCCAAGGGCAGTGACCAGGAAGTGAGTCAAAGGATTCCTTCAYGAATACTGCTTCATACTCATGAAGATAGGGAGGTACTTGATCGCGAAAGGATTCGGGGGTGCGCTGAGCATTTGCATTGCRATGAAAGGCTTCYGCGAGGCATTGYGACATTGTTGTACCYGCAGATATCTGCTTGGGTTCACGTTGGGGAGGGGTGAGGCCTACAGCAAAAACGCGATYGTCATCTTCCAGCACCTCCGTGCATGCTGGGGAGACCTCTTCAATCATGTTTCCATCRTCATCACACTCCTCAACCAAGGCAGGGAAGGGTCCCGAGAGACATGCATTGATGYGTCGCACACTGAGCCTGCRTGCRYAGCGGTCGGCTCACGACAAACTGYGACACTCCTCACACTTGCCTGGGCAGCGCGACATCTCTACTGTGCCAGCTTGCCAATCAATTTGGGGATTATGCTCACRCAGCCAGGAGTGTCCTAAGATCAGCTTCTGTTTCCCAAGCCCRGTGACAGCGAGTACTGCGCACTCTGAGTGATTGCGGTAGCGTAGAACTAGGTTGACAACTTGTGAAATTTGAYCGGCCTCATTTGCGGTACCATCCACATTAAAGACTGGGATAGGCTGCGACAGGGTGCGCAGATTGAGGTGTAGGCTGCGCGCAAATTCRCGATCAATGAACAAGCCGGTTGCACCAGAATCTACAAGTGCCTGTGCRGCGAAGCGCTCTGATGTATCRGTGGTCTCAAGCTCGATGGGAATGTGAAGGGACTGYGCCTRGGCRTCAAGYGCAGCAATTTTAATTGGAGAAGGGAGCTATCTTCGTTCCCATTTTGCTCGTGGTTTTGGAGAAGGGGGGGGTGCATCTTTCGGTTGGGGAACATCCAGAACAGTCTTGTGTATTGACTCTACTGGAAGCACAGCAAACCTATTATACGATGACAGCCAGGGCRCACTTGCTACTGACTGTCCAGCTGAAAATCCTCCTCCTCTGATGCCTCTGTAGGGGGCGCTGTGACAGGTGCRACYGCATCCTTATCTGCGAGGAGTTGCTGTATCCAATCCTYGCACTCATCTGCYGTCATCGCGTGCACATCAAAGTGAAGTGGACAATCTGCCTTAACATGGCCAGGCTTTTTGCACTGGAAGCAGGTAGGTGGTGAGAGGCCTCGTTGGTGCGATGCATTGATGTCCATGGGAATGGGGTTGCCAGGTGTGGGCGATGCATGYGCAAATGTGCACGGAAGAGTAGGGGCTGTCGGTYTGGTTTCAATGGGAGATACAGGGAGTCAAGCAACRCYGGGAGTGGGCCGCGTCRCAGCGGGCACAGAGCGTTGAGTGGAGCRAAATGCTTYGTTGGCTTGGCAAGCCTGGTCCACATGCAGAGCRGCCAGGTACCAYGCTTTGGGGTCGGCATCGCTTGGACRGCCATGCAACATTGTGGCAATGGCATCTTGGATGTTTGYGTGCAACCCAYGACRGAATTTCACAACTAGGATCTTCGGATTGGTGTATCCAAATTCGGAGACAAGTTGTTTGTATTGATCCAGGTAGTCCGCCACCGAGCACTCACRTTRGTGATAAGAGGAGCCTTCCAAGATGTTGACYGCRTCTGCCTCCRYGTCCAAGGGGAAAAAGCAYGTCCGAAACTCTGCAACAAACTCATCCCACTCTGCGAGTGGGAACGTTCCATCTTCACTGATCTCCTCCTGCCTGAACAACTCGTCYGCCCAGACTGCTGTGCSACCGCTTTTTAAGTATGATAATGCCCACAAAATGTGTTGYGCATCTGAGCTAAACTCATCRTCGCAGAGGCGCATATAAAGGTGGCAGGCATTGAGAAAAGYGCRGCCTTTCACGTGGTCACCATCATAATTGGGAGGAGTTGCTACCTTGATGCRAGGAGGCCTGGAGCGCAGCTCRCGGCGTGGTATGGGGGTAGTAGGACAAGGGGGAGAGGTTGTTGGGGTGTCATGTYGGATGGGGAGAAGTGTATCAGTGAGGGTCTGCAACTGCAGTCGCAGTGCACTTAAGGCTTCAGAGACTTGTGTTTCAGATGTGGCTTGTCATGCATTAACTCCCTGTAGGTCTGCATGCAAGCGCTGAACAGCTTGCTCAATAGTGAGCTGCTCAGAGGGTTGATCGGACATTGGGAGGTGGCGCAACAAGAAGGAGGGAGCAGCGCAACAACAAGAAGGAATCTGTAGGAGGTTCTAGGTTGCACAATGCCAGTCCTTAAGGGAGATCCRATTCTTCTGTGAGGGCRACCGGCRAYGCAAYGCAACTCAGGGCGATGAACTAGGCAGGGAAAACCTCAGTATATAGAGAAAGTGCGAACACAGTAGCTACTACAACACACCTAGGCAGGGAAAACCTCAGAGAATCGGATGAGGTATTCCCTGCGTTGCTACGCTAACTACAAGTCYGGTGGCTGAACTACTATACAGTGCGGATAGTACAAATGCRGATAGCTATGTGGGCGCGCTAGGGYGCRACGAGGAGGTGGGAGGGTGCATCATGTGATTGTGAGAGCAGGYGCAACAGGTGGCGCATGCGGCTGTGCATGCCAGTTTGCRCTAGCATCRGCTGGGGAAGGGAACAAYGAAGGAGAGAAACTGGGTGGTCCCCTGACAGGGGTGCAGTTGAGGAATTTTGGGTCAAGGCTTGGAAGGGTGATGGAGCAGTGGGGAGGTGTAGGAGTCCACCCAAGGATTTTGCAGGTGGGGGGGGCAGTTGGGAGTTTGCTTGGAAAGCCTCATTGGCCATCTGAGATTGGTCTACTCACTGAGCTGCTTGGTACCATCCACTCATATCTGAGTCTGAAGGTCAGCCAGCTGGCATGGTAGCTACCACATCTTGGATGGAGGGTTGAAGGCCTTTTCAGAATTTCATCACTATGACTTTTGGGTCCCTATAGCCCGACTTGGCTATTAGGAGTTTGAAAGAGTCAAGGTAGTCTTTGACTGTCTGATCCCTTTGGAAGTAAGACATTGACTCTAGGACATTGAGCACATCTGCCTCAGAGTTGAYGGAGAAGAACCTTGACTGGAATTGGTTGGCAAAGCCATCCCAATTCTTGAAAGGGAACTTGCCCAAGACTTCTTCTGTTCAGAAGAGCTCATCCTTCCACTGTGCTGCTCGGCTGGACTTCATGTATGAGATTGCCCACAAAATGTGTTGCTTGTCTGAGTGGAAATGAGTCAGACATAGCCTAATGTACAGTTGACATGCATTGAGGAATGCATGACCAGAGGTGCRAGAGCCATCAAAGTTGGGTGGGGTTGACACCTTGGCTTTTGATGATAGAGTTGGAGGGGGGGAGGTGGACCGAGCTAAGAGGGGAGGGGAGGATGGTAGTAGGGGTTCGGCAGTTGAGGGTATTAGAATGGGAGCCAGGCTGGCCGTCGGCCAGGTGAATGCATCTATGAAATTTCTGAGCAAGTCTTGCAGACCCTTGACACTRYYRGACATGGYYTGCTCTGCTGCTGCTTGCYRAGCCTTCATCATGTCCATATCAGATATGAGGGCCYGAACAGCTTCCTTGAGGGTGAGCTGTTGTGGTTCTTGGGACATTATGGGGGAGGAGGGKTTTTTTGGAGGGGAGTGTGGTRTGATGTGTGGGGCAAATTTTCTGCCATCTGAAAAACCAGTCCTTCTGAAGACTTGATTCCTGAAGTGTACTGCRTCRTGGCAATAGACTGACTGGGGAGAAACCTAAGTATCATTCACTAGACTGGTAAACTACTACACACCTGACCAGGGAGAAACCTAAGAGAATCAAGTAAGGTTTCTCTCRGGTCATGTACACTACTTATACTACCGCCTGAGGGCTGATCTATACTATAAGGGGGAGTGTCTGTAATGTAGTGAGATGATGTGCCTGAGGGTCAGGTGTGTGCCTAAGGGTCTAGGGTGAATGGACTGAGAGGTTGGGAGGGGATCTGAGGGTGAATTGATGGTTGGGGAGTGATTTCGGGTGGAGTCCGAGAGGCCTTGGGTGGTGTTTAGAAGACTTTGGGTGGTGTCCAAAAGTGTCCCCTTACAGACCCTTCACCAAGGGGCCACCACCAGTCCCCTGTACAACAGTGGTGTCAGCTTGAGAACAGTGAGGATATGCCCACCATTAAGTCCCTTCACCAAGGGGATGCTGCCCCCAGCCAACTAATTTTGCTACATGGATCACCACTCAATGCCTGAAGGCAAGAAAGGGGGCCAGGCAGACAAAGACAGACACCACAGAGAGTGTTCATGGGAAATAAAAGCAAGGGTGAAAGGGAATGGTGGTGGTAAGAAGTCAAGAAGCAATGTTTCTATTTCCCCTCAGCCCAGCTTCTGAGGTTGTCCTTTCCTCCCCTCCCTGGCCTTCTGGGCCTTCTTCTCTCTTTCTCCTTGGCCCACCCTCAGAGTCATTCTTCTGTATTTACAGCCATCATAGCCATGCCCTGCTTTCTGTAGAGAGGCCCCTGAAGGAGGCCTTAGTGTTGACCTGGTTCTATAGTGTTATAGTAGTGTAGTCCTGTACTTCACTACCATGGACTACTATCACACACACCACATCTTTAATAGATGTTGATTAAAAAAAAAATAGAGGGGGATTGATTGGGAGTGAAAAGAGAATGCCAGACAAAGCACAAATGCACACCCTTTACCAAGGTGAGGCAAAAGAAAACAATGATGGAGGAATTAAGATAAAGAATGAGAGCAAGAGGGCATAAATTCTTGTATAATTTTCATTGGCTTTGTACAATTTTTTGTAGCTACTGTTATACTATGAGGATGGGGATACAGAGTAAGCTCAATACTCGAGCAATTAATTTAGTTGAAAGATGAAGTATGGACTGGGGTTGGGCACAGGAAGTACGAGGCTCATACCAAGTAATTGCCAAACAGATGAATGATGGCACCCAGGTGTTGCCGCATCCAGGGTACCAGGCGCTGATGGTTATCAATGTTTGGATTGGCATCTGAGAGCATGTCAGTCCTGCTTTCCATACCTATGGTATGATTTGATGGGGTTTCCTGTGTTTTTGATTGATGCAGCTACCATTAACTCCGAGAGGTATGGCATATGTAGATATCTAAGGTGTTCTATGGTACATCTGTAACATCTAGTAAGTGGATAAATAGTGGCGAGCGACTTGAAGCGCTTCTTCAAGACGGCCAACGTTAGTTCCTAAGCCTTGGGCACTGTCTTCCTTCCCTCCAGCCTTTGACGATCATTAGACTGAGGCAATGATCAATCAAGAACGACTTACTTTCCCGCCTAAGACCTCGTTTATCTTTGCCGCCCACAGACGGGCGTCCGCCCCCTTTCCTTTGAGTAGGGGTGGGACGAAGTTAGCATGAGCAATTTTGTTGTTTTCGTGGTCAACGCTGAAGACATAGACCGCCTTGCCGAGCTTGCGAGCTTGTAAAATGACGTTCTGCAAGATCTATTGGGGTAGGTAAGGTAAAAATGCTTGTTGATGTACAAGTCAAGCCACCTTGGGATTGCCCTCCACGTCAAGCGCCCCGACGAATGCATCACTTTTCTCATTATTCTCGAAATGTTGAACCACAAGCTCAAGTGCCTAGGGGAAAGGGGTCAGAGTATCAGCGGCGTTGCTGTAAGCGAAACCTTTACCTCCTTGTTAGCGGCAGCTTCTCTTTCTTTCACCTGCTTGTCGAGGACCTTGCGAATGGTGGTCGAACGATCTCTGAGTTCTGCTTTTCGAATGACCGAGATGTCCGCTTGGCCCAGTTCCTGGAATGAAAAATCAGACATTGAAACCAGACATGAGGATGTGTGCGCTTTTACCATGATGAAGGTTTTTAGGCTGGTGTCTTTCTCTTTTGCAGGCAGATGCTCAATACTGTCAAGTCTATCACAGAAGCTGTTCGCAAGACGAGTGACATCGTGGGCATCCTGACCTGTGACCGCTACGACTCGGCGGATTCCTTTCGCGATACTGGACTCTTCGGTAATAACAAAGTCTTTGATGTCGCCAGTTTTAGCAACGTGTCTGGTTGGGGGTTAGGATGCAGGTTACATCATCCAAGGATGAAACGACATACGTTCCACCACAAAACTCAATACTTGTCTGTCGCCATTTAGGATTTTCGATGTCTCTAGCAATATCATCCACGTCATACTCGAGAGTTACAACGCGAACGGGATCCGGGTAGGATTCACCGAACACGGCTCTTAAGCCAGGAATCTTGTATGCCGACTGGAGTTCGAGCTCTTTGCTGTATACTTTGACGTTTCTGCGGATCCAGTCGATACTCATTTGTTCGATTTTGATTAGCTCAGGAAGCGAAATTTGGGACTTGTGGGAGAAGTCGAATCGCAGTTTCGCTGGAGTAACGAGTGATCCCCTTTGATCGATGTGATCTCCAAGGATTTCGCGCAAAGAGAAATTGAGGATGTGGGTGGCGGTATGATTGTTTCGCAGTGGCCAGCGACGGAGCTGTGGGTGGTAACACTGTTAGGTGCGCAGGCAACGCGATCCATACACATATTGGCTTACCTCGTCGTATGACGAAATCACCTTGTTGCCGATTTCTAGCACTCCGTATTTAAGATGACCAGTGTGGAGTACGTAGCCGTTGTAGGCTTGTACATTGGTTACCTCAAAATCCGCGGTACCATCGATAACGATGTTTCCCGTATCATGCTCTTGCCCGCCAGCTTCTGCGTAGAAGCTGGTCTTGTCTAGCAACAAGCCAAATTGGGCACCATCAGGAATGACAGTAGTTGATAAAGGGAAACTTTTGTTATAGAATATTGCTTTGATAGTGGCGGTGATGTTCCCCGTATCTAAATTGATACGCCCTTTTCAGCGATCAGAGAGGGGAGAACGAATAACTAGCACAAACTGAATTTGGGGCTGTCATCAGTTTTCGGAACATCTGGGTTTTTCTCCAAGGCTGCGATGTCATGGACGTCGAGTTTGACAGACTCTTCTGTACCTCTTTTACCTGATGCTTTGCTAGCTGCCTTGGACCAAGCTTGAGCTTCTTCAAACTCCTTTTGGTTAATGCCTAAGCCCAGCTCCTCCGCCATAAGAAGGGTCAGGTCGACAGGGAAACCATAAGTGTCATATAGGCGCCAGGCATCCTTGCCACTCATTTCTTTCAGGCCTTGTTCCTTTGCACGGGACGTGTACTGATCAAAAAGTCTTTCACCGCGATCAAGAGTCCGGGAGAACGACTCCTCTTCTTCATCTAGAATTTCTTTAATTTCATCCACCTTCCTGGTAATTTCTGGGAACACTGGACCCTGGCAATAAGAAAATAAGACTATATACCAATTGAGGGAGTTTGTTCTAACCATTGTCTCGACGACCGTAGGCACAACAGAAGAAAAGAATGACCCAATAGGAACCCCCAATTTCTTACGTGCATAGCGGGCTCCTCGTCGCAGGATTCGCCGGAGAACATAGCCTCTGCCAACATTATTTGGGGTACCCCCGTCGCTGAGAGCAAACGTCAGGGTTCGAACATGGTCGGCAACTACACGATAAGCAGTGTCGATCCCATCGATGTCCTCTGTACCGAATCTACCTTGGTAAGGCCGAGCTCCAGTTAGCTGCTGGATCCTGGAAAATATTGGTAGGAAAATATCGGTGTCGTAGTTGGAACGCCTGTCCTGGATGACAGAGACAAGACGCTCGAAGCCCATCCCAGTATCAACATGTTTCGAAGGGAGCGGTCGCAATAAACCACCTTCTTCTCGATTGAACTGAATGAAGACATTATTCCAAATCTCGAGAACATCCGGGTCATCTTTGTTGACGAGATGAGCAGCGTTCCTTCCTCCAATACGATCATAATGAATCTCGCTAAGCGAACGTTAACTCGCAGCAAAAACAATAAATATATGGTACATTTACCTGCATGGACCACAAGGACCAGTGGCACCCATTTCTTGGAATATGACATCAAAATTCTGTGTAAACTGGTTGAAATAAAGTGTTACGCACCCCAAAAATTATCCTTGGCGTTTCCAGGAAGAATGTGATCATCTAATACTCCCCGAGCTAGCCAGTACTCTTTTGCCTCCAAATCCGGTTCAAGCCCATTCTCTGGGTCTCCTTCGAAATATGTCACATAGAGGCGGTCTTTGGGAAGCTGATATACTTCGGTAAGCAGCTCCCATGAGTATYCGATGGCTTCTTTCTGCGCTCGACAGGTCCATTCAGGATTTGAGGTAGAGAAAAAAAGTGATACCAATGACCTTGAAATAGTCTCCAAAGGACCAATTTCCAAGCATTTCGAAAAACGTGTGATGATATGAATCCTTGCCGACGTCGTCAAGATCTATAAAGGATCGTCAGTTGCAGGAGACAGAAGCTGGTGCGGCGCGACACACCGTTGTGCTTTCCTCCTGCTCTGATGCATTTTTGGGAGTTAAATGCACGTTTGAGCTTGGCGTATTCAGAGTTGGGATCGACGGTGCCAAGAAAAATGGATTTATACTGAAAGAGCTCAATAACAACATACGAAAAGAGCAGAGGCAGATAACACACCTGGTTCATCCCAGCGTTGGCAAATAGAAGGGTTGGGTCCTCGTAGGGAATGGTAGACGAGGAGGGCACGAACGTGTGGTTCTTCGAGCGGAAATAGTCGAAAAAGGCCTGACGGACCTTGAGGGAAGTCCAGGGGCCATTATATGGTGTGTAGGACATCGTCGATGACAGTCGGGAGTACGAGGAGATGGATGGACAGATAATGAGTCTGGAAAGCAGAAAGCTCATAATTGGAATCTGACTCAAACGGCACTTGCCGCGGAACGCGACCCATGCGATGTGACACAACGTGACATATACGTTCGCGAGTGTTTGTCCAGGAGATTCCATGCCGCGCATTGCCCAGTCTCTCCTCCGTCTCCTTGCAAATCCTCCTCGGCTTTATTTTGGCACACTTATTGCACGGAGCATGTCTTACTCCTTCCTGCCAACTTTTAGACCCAAGCCCCTCCTTTCTGCTCCCCGCATCCCAAGCCCATCGCTATCACTTGTTCTTGGCGGCCTCGCTCAGGTACGCTTCGCCCAGCGTGGTGCAGAGTACCAGCCATCTCAGCGCAAACGGAAGCGCAAGCACGGCTTTCTTGCACGCAAGCGAAGTCGGAATGGCCAAAAAATTATACTTCGCCGCCTTGCTAAGGGCCGCAAATACGTGACACATTGGCGAGTCTTGAGCCCTGCCCTACTTACGACTGTACATCTAATTTAATTCCCAGAACCCTCCTTGATGTCACTACCACGGGTCGAGCTGTGTTATATCCTTACTATCCACCAATCCCTTCTGGCGCTTGTGCCCCTCCTGTTTTCTTACTAAATCCCACCTTCTCAAGGGAAAGTAAACCTGACAGTATATCATACTATTGCTGCTCTGATGTTGGGCGACAACGGAAATGCATGTCATTGTAGCGTGGCTACAAAAGTATTCTGCTGAGGAACTACTCCCAGTCTGAAAGTCGTGGGCCCATGGGACAAACTTGGTTGGTGCATGTAGTGCTGAGGTGGTGAAAGTGGAGAACATGGTGTCATATCAAATCCTTGCTGGATTGACGAGAGCAGTGCAGAAATCGGGGTTTTGCATGACACACTCACAGTGGACATTGCACCGTCAAGCCCGTTAGGTGTTGTCGTGACTAGATTGGAGATAAGCAACTGGCCAGCAAGGACTGAAATCACTTACCTGAGTCCTGGATGACATCTGCTTTTGGTACGGTTAGTGAATCGGTAGATTCAACAAACTCCCCCCCGGCCTTTTTAATTGTATCGCCGCTGCCGTCCCTCGCTGAGAGTTCGCTGCCCGACGAACGTTCATTATGTTGGGATGATGTCGATTCTCTTGCGAGCTGAGGTTCAGGAGATGCAGGGAGGGGACAAGCAGCAGGAGTGATAGACCGGGTAGGTTTATTGATGTCTGTCCTACCCGCTCCCTTGCTCCTAGTCTTGTGGAGGTGGGTTGCCTTGACGGACGCCAGATCGGCTGGCTGGTTGGTTTTGCGGATATTCAACCTTTCTACAGGTTTAGTAGGTCTGGAGACAGGGGGCTTAGCCCTAGCTAATTGGGATAAAGTAGGACGAGCAATATCCTTGGCTCGACTTGCATGAGCAGACGTGGCTGTTTTCGCTTGAGCAATGGATTTGGAAGACGGCGGGTGACCTGTGGAACGAATAACTCTGGAAGAAGGCTGGACGCTGGACCTCGCTGACACTGCTATTGTTTTCGCCGGGCCCTCTTTAGAATCCTTTCTGTCTGGGAGGACTGCCGACTGGATCGGCAAAGACCGTACCGTAGACTGTGCCATAGCCTTGATTGGCACTCGCTGCGGGCCAGCCATAGTCGTAGTCGAAGGAATGGGAGGACGGGTCATAGTCGTGAGTGGCCTCTGCTGCCCAGGCACTCTAGACATCGTCTTTTCTCTGTGTCCAGCAGCGGCTTGTGGAAGTCGCACCGGAACTGATGGTAAAGTGCCAGACTTGTGAGGCATAACCAACGAGAATGGCGCAGGTCGGGTAGGTCCTGGAGTAATGTTAGGAACAGCTCTTGATTTCAGGGGTACATTCTTTGGCGCAGAGCTAAGTTTGGATATGGAAGCAGATGAGGGCTTTCCTGAAAGATGAACTGCTTTAGATCGGGATCCTTGTTCGGTTGTTGCTCCAAGCTGTAGATACTTTCGGATCGTAGGGGTCAAAGGAGCTGTAAACCTGGAGTATGTTAGCGGTAAACTTTACATTTAGTAGCCCAGTGGCTCACTTATCGACCCTATGAGGGAGGAGTTCTTTGTAGCTCTGGAACATATCCTTCCCAATGCGTCGTACCTCGGCATTGGCATCCCGCACTGCGGCTCGAATGATACTCTCGATGTCGCGTGAACGGGCCTCCTTCTCTAGATCAGGCGGATTAAAACACTTGAGGCAGGTGAGGGCGCCCTCAGTTACCACGAGCCTAGCCGTAGGGGACTTGTCTTTAACCGAGTGAGCCAAGAAGGGCAAAATAGCTGGCAGCTGCGTCGCCTCGATAATTGATAAAATGCAGGCTTTGGCCCTGGATGCTACAACCTTGTTGGCTCGACCACATAGCTGGAGTAAGGCCGGTAAAAACAAGGGTAAAAGAAGCTCGAAATCAGAATTTAGCCCTGAAGCTAATGCGCTCAGAACATCGAGAGCCACCCCAGATAATCGTGTGCGTTCAGAATTCATCGCATTCGTGATATTGCGGTGAACGGAGCGGATAGCCGCTAAAAGCTCTACTGAGTATTCGCATGCACCCGCCCGGCAAAGTTTCTCCACACCCCGGAGGCTGCTGGAAATCTCTTCCCATGTTTCTTCTGTCTCGGATATACAAAGACCAAGCTTGAGCTTTTCGAACGTCTGCAGAAAATCAGACAACGTCAATGATACCTAGAGCATCAAAAGAGTTATCCATCTAGATTGAAGGGAAGAAAGTAAATGTACATACATCGTCAGGACTCATGGTTGCGGGGAACTTGGGATGTATAATGGYCCCAGCTTGACGTGACCGCTCAACACCTCGTCACATGGTCGCGTTCCGGCACAGGAAGCAAGCAACAACAAACAAGGACGGCAAATACCGAACCATCCACCTGCAGCGTCCCCAGCACCTCCAATAACACGATTTACATCGACACAAGCCGGGTCTGCGCAAGGTGAGTGCTTCAATGCCGATTTCAATATACGCAGCCAGCGATTTCATGATGCTTGGTCATAATATCCGGCTGGAGTGGGATGGATTGGGGTGGATGTCATTCGGATTACTTCAACCAGAACAATCCGAGCACAGAATTTACTTGTAATTTCCAGGTCAACGCTCGCCTCAAAATGTCACTCGTCCTTCCAGAGGCCCATCAGCAATTCCAGGTCCGCTTATCTACATTCCGCTCGCGGATAGCAACATCTCAATGGCCCTTTCATATTTAGCACATCCTCCGTCTGTTGAACACCAACGTGGACGGAAAGCGGAAGGTTATGTTTGCCTTGACCGAAATTAAGGGTGTTGGCCGCCGGTACTCGAATATTGTGTGTAAGAAAGCTGACGTTGACCTCAACAAACGGTAAGAATAGATACCCTTCAGGATGCTCGGGATTGCTGAACAGCCTCCACCAGGGCCGGTGAACTCAACTCGGATGAGCTAGAACGACTTGTTGAGATCATCCAGAATCCCGCGAAATACAAAATCCCAGAATGGCTCCTTAACAGGCGGAAAGATATCGTCGATGGAAAGAACTCACAAATCTTGTCAAATGGAGTTGATTCGAAGCTTCGAGATGATCTTGAACGCTTGAAGAAAATCCGCGCCCACCGTGGCCTGAGGCACTTCTGGGGTCTTCGGGTGAGGGGTCAACATACCAAGACGACCGGTAAGTAACTCGCTGCGTGGCAAGACCTTAATCTCTGATTCCACACTAGGCCGTCGGGGAAAGACGGTTGGTGTCTCCAAGAAGCGTGGCTAAACAGTTTATTTTTTTTGTTACGGCTCCAGTCTGCAATTCCATGTCCTTATGTTTGCAAGCTGAACCCGAGCACTGAGTAATGAGCTAGCGCCCCAATGTTGATTATTATTGATTTGCGTGTGAGCATCTGCAGATCACGTGAGTGATAGTTTCGCGACTGCCCATGACATGCATAATTGGGAATCTTTGAACACACCCCCGTATTTCAATTCCCTACGTCCCACCATGACCACTCCAGGGAAACCTCGACAATCAGGCATACCTACTCCTGGGAGGACCGGCATTCCTACACCGGGTCGCCCCCGCTCAGTCTCCAGCACCCTACAACAGAGCCAACCAATTGATACAGATATCATGTCTCGTGCTCTAGCGGACGCTATCAAGGCAAACGACCCCGCACAACACCGCGCATCACAAGGAGACTYTCAGTCTCTATCTCCACGCTCACTACAGTCAGGTCGTCGATCAGTAGCTGAACGCTTTAACGTTTCTCGGCTCTCAGACCGCGCCAAAACACCAGCCATCCCCAAATCAGGCGACCGGCCCCCGAGTCGCCACTCTGACGTGTTTGCTAAAAGTGTAAACCGGCAGTTCGAAGTTGGTGATAGTGTCAAAATTGATTCGCTGGGGCTGGAAGGAGTACTGCAATATGTCGGGGAGATTGAAGGCAAAAATGGCTTATGGGCCGGCGTCGAACTTAACGGACAGTTCGCAGGCAAGGGCAAAAATAATGGCAGTGTAAACGGGTAAGTGTTCCCTATCTTCACATTCCTGCAAGATGATTAACGTATACTTGCTAATCATTACTCCTGTCGGGTCTCTCAACCTCTCGACTATTCCCCAGGGCGCAATACTTCTCATGTCCAGACAATTGCGGAGTCTTTGTCGCAACTACGAAGTTATCGCCCGGTATCTTCTACCAGGCTAACGTTGCCCGACCTCCTTCCGCTGCGTCCTCGAGAAATGGTCGTATCACGCCTTCTTTCTCTGGACGTAACACTCCATCAATATCGACTTCTCGCGTACCCTCCCTGTCCATGTCCAGCGGTCGTACAACTCCATCCCTCAATGGTCGTATCACGCCATCCCTATCTAGTGGACGAATTACGCCTGGATTTACTCCTTCTACAAAACCCAACTATCTGTCTAAATCTGCAATCGACATCAAGAATGATTCTTGGAAAATACCTTCGAGAATCACCCCCGGATCCAGGGCGGCTAAATATGCCAACATGACGGCAAAACAGCTCAGTTCGCGGAAAGGGCAAGATAATAGCCCGATCAGAGCAGGAGAACTCCCATCCAGCATTCCCTCCTCACCCTCGCCCGTCTCAAGAACGCTATCATCTCCTTCACGACCTCTCAGTTCTCCATTTTCGACTCCGAAAGCAGGGCCTAGCGGACGCGTCTCTATCGCAGGTCCATCTATCCCCTCAACACGGAGCCGCCCCTCTAACAACACACCTCGCGGTCGAATACCCAGCGGAGTTGCGATGCCCCCTCCTCCTTCCCCAGTACTGACGCTGCCACGTTCAACTTCCATTGAGAAACTAGGAACAGACGAAGTGACTTTAACCGGTCTACAGCTCCAGGGGAAAGTAATACAGGATCGAATCGCGCTCTTGGCGTCAGATGCGGTGGACACATCTTCTCACCGGCCTGAATCTGCTGGCTCGATGCACTCCCATACAACTGAGGGAGAACTTGAACAGCTTCGGGTGCGTTTAGAAGCGCTGGAAAGCGAAAATAGACGTCTACATTCAGAAAAGGAAAAGATAGAAGCGGATGCCCAATCAAATCTTGTCCAACGCCTTCGAGAAGACCGTGATAGGGCTGCCAATGACATCTCAAGGCTGTCTGAAGAGAAAGACAAGCTCTCAAAAGCGCAAGAAACCACCACAGCCAGCCTTAAGGATTTGCAAGAGCTTCATTATGCTAGTCAACGGCGAGTTGATGAACTTGAGAGTCACCTCGCTAATCAACAAAGTGAATCTCAGCGTGTCACTCAAGCACTCAGCGATGAAACAGCCGAACTCCTTTCTACACGGACGAAATTGGAAGAAGAGAATTTGCACCTACGAGCAACCAAAGCGGATCTTGCTACTCAGGTCGAAGAGTTAGGCACTCAGGTCAATGAACTCAGACTTGCCGGACAGGTGAGGATGTATCAGTCCTTTCAGCTGCTTGCACCCCTTACACTTGCTAGGAAACAATAGCACTTTATGAAGAGAGGCTTAGTATCGCTGATAGCCAGAGATACGATCTTGAGTGCCGCATTGCAATCCTTGAGAAAGGAAACAAGAATCCGGAGACTGATATACCAACATCCCGCTTGTCGGCTCACATATCAGCCGCAGAGATCGACAACGAGACATTGCGGGATCAAGTTATACACCTACAGAAGAAAATAACGACAATGGAGGACCTCATTGAAGACTCGCGAATTGCCAGCGAGAAAGAGGAGGCGATCACGAGGGAACGGATGAAAAAGCTGAAAGAGAAGGAAGACAACATGAAGTTGGAGTTAACAGAAGGACGAAGAGAAGTTGAACGAATGACCAAGGTTGAGACACACGCCCGAAGGCGGGTAGAAGAGATAGAGGAGGCCCTCCGGGAAAGTCAGGTCGCCCTCGAGAACGCACGTGCCGAAATCGAAAGCCTGCGAGCTGAGCTTTCCGTAAGTTTATCTTTATATACCTGGTACAGCTATTTTTCATGATTGTTTCATGGCTAGAACGCAGACAACATACCTAGGGGTGCCACACAGCCAGAAAATGAACAACACCACCATTTAAGATCCGAAAATCTCAGAGTGCGAATACAAACGCTTCACACCAACCGTAGACTGACCGCTTTCTCAGCTTCAGAATCAAAATAATGAACTCCTGATGCAAATTGCCGATTTAATGAATAACCCATCTGAGCATACGAACGAATTAGGGAAGAGAAAACTGCTTCGTGATGCGCCATTTACGAACGGAGATGGCTCGAAAGCCCTCGGTCCATCTTCAAAGCATGAACTGTCCACCCGAGAGGAGATCACTGGACTCAAGTATGAAAATTAATACCTAACTACATCGATCCCACTCACGATGGACCATAGACACATTATCCAAGAACTTCAGAAAGAAAATCAGATATTGCAATCCGAAGCAGAACATCTTCGTCAGGTTTGCGCTGCCCACATCCAATCAGATAACTACTTATGGTTGCATCAGGAGGTCCACATTTTGGAGAACAATCTCGATAATAGTACCCTCCATGACAACCCAGAGACCGAAGGACYAGGTGTATCATGTGACACTGAAGCCATGGAACGACTCTTAAAGGAACAGAAGACCCACCATGAAGTAAGCCCACCGTGATATTGTATTTATTCCATGTCATTTATCACATCATCAAGGCCGAAGCTGAACAACTACGCAGACGCATGGTCGAAATGGAAATGAAACATGCGAGGGCGACACACGATGTGGGTTCTGTTATTTGAAAATCGACAGTTCGGATGCAATTGACAATCCGGCAGCTGAACAAGGAAATTGGTGAGCTTGAAGCTCTAGTGGAATCCAAGGTACGTCCGTTATTAGACGTCACTTGGCCCTTCTGGTACTAAAACCTAAGTCTGCAGATATATCGTGAAGTAAGCCAGCTTTTGGCATCACTACATTCACCCACACCTGATCTCTGAACGACAGGACGAGCTCGAACAAGAAGTGGATCGCTTAAAAGATAAACTATCCAAAATGAAGAAATCATCCAAGACCGGCGGTGAAGCTGGTGACTCACGTCATAGAACTGGTTCTTCATCAACCAACAGCTGTGATATTGAAACCCCTGGGTCAACAAATGAAACCATATGTGAAATATGCGAACGCCCTGGACATGATATCTTCAATTGCGACCTTCTGAAAGAGGACGTACCGACAACCTTGTCAGGAACACGTACTTCCGAGGACAAGTTTTGCTCCGACTGTGAGACATGGGGCCATACCCTCGCTGATTGCCCGCATTCTCAGGACGTCTTTTGAATTACCTCAGTGATAGATACCCTTTATACCCCCAATCATAGTATAGATAGCATAATGATGATGCTGGACAGCGCTCCATCGCCCCACGTTGGTGACGTCACTGCACTCGAATTCTTAATAAAGGCCCTGTAATCACACTCTCAGACCGCACAACCGCACAACCATGTCATACGCATCTGTAACAGCTTCAAACGTTTCTCCAGATTCACCACAGGTATTCTTTCTCCTTAGGAGTCCTTGCCCTTTTCCTAACTTGCTTCACAGCCCCGACCGGATCCTGCACTGCTGAACACAACACCTCCCGCGCCTGACAACTCCACAGAAGAAACAGCCAAAGTCAGAGTGATCGTACCAAGCCCTAGGCAAGACCCACATGGCTCACAAGAAGCTATTCCAAATAATCATGATAACGATGGCCATGTGCCGAAGCTCGATGATGGCAAAAATCATCGGAGGAGCAAAGCAGTGGTCGAGGGGAGGCACGTGTGGGAGGCAGCGAAACACTATCTCCTCTATTCAGGGATGGGCAGAGGATGTGTCGGCTTAGGTAACTTCAGAAGAGGGACGTGACATGATCTTAACAATGCTGATAAAAATGCTTAGTGAACATTGGGTTGCTGATTGGTTTTGGTCGAGTACTTTACACTAAACCGAACCTACGGCGGGACGCAACTTTCATTGCCTCTGCAGTGGCCACAGCGGTGGGCGTGGTGTCAACCGAGGCTTATGTCGCAGAGCGGTATCGGCCTGGAGGCAAGGAGGCGGAATACCAAGGAAGAGATCGAGCACCCATCCACCGGAGACTGCGGGAAGCTGCCATACTCAGACCAGGGATGCTCAGTGGTCTAGTCGGGATAGGTGGGTGTATGCTCTGCTCGTTGGTATGATACAAAATGATACTTAGTGCGTCTAATAGCCAACACCGCTGTGGTTGGAGCGTTGGGCTACCTGGCATATATCAACTGGGATCGGCCGCAGTGGGATCGGAGGACAATATCGAGCATCAGTCTTGGGTTGATAGCCCTGTTTTCTGGAGAGGCGGTGTTATTGTAGTTACTTATTTGGCATTTCCTGATGAACAAACAACGACAATCTAAATTTGCATCTCGTGCACCCTCTCCCTACTTATCTCTCTGCGCCCAATCATGTCCCGTTTCTTCAGACAAGTCGGCAACTCCGACTCTGACACCGAAGAGTCTGAGGATGAGCTTATGACCAGTGATAACGATGCTCCCCCAAAACCATCCACCACCTCTGCCAAACCTGCCATGTCCCGTTTCCTGCGGACAGCAGATTCYGACTCTTCTAGCGAAKCGTCCTCGGAGGAAGAATCAGACAGTGATAGTGATGCTCCCCAGCGACGAAAACCCGGCTTGCCTCTGCGCGATGAATCAGAAGAGGATGAGAGCGAGGATGAGGATAAACCTACAGCTCGCATCCTCAGCGCACAGGAGAGAAGGCTGGCCGAAGTGGAGTCAACTGGCAAAGTCATCGATAATGGACTTAAAAACGATGACTGGGTCGCAATTTCTAATGGTTTGTGACTCTATTCCTCTGATTTCTGCGTTCTTATCCCATGGCACTAGAGTTTGACAAACTCGCGAGAATGGTGCAACGACAACAAAATGTGGCCGAACCCGTCCCGCCCTTTTACATCAAGATGCTCCTCAGTCTCGATCTCTCCATAAAAAATGCCCTCGCCGACAAGGATGCTAAGAAAAAGTTGACAGCAACCAAAGCCAAGGCCCTAACAGCGATGAAACAAAAAATAAAGAAAGCCCTCAAAGAATATGAGAACGAGGCAGCAAAATATCAATCGGTCCGCTTTCTCTTCCTTTTTTAATATATCGAATACTCTACCTGACGCTATTTCATTCTTGCCTCAGGATCCAGACGCGTTTGAACGTGACTACCAAGCTGCAATTGCCCTCGTTGCTCCCATCCAGCCTGCTGCTCCCACACAAAATCGTGCGACTACTCGCCAAGAGGATGATGAAGACTTTGCCACAGTTGGGAAAGGCGGACGTGTTATGCAATTCACATCAGAAGGCGTACTGAAGAACCTTCAAGCTGTTCAAGAGGCCAGGGGCAAGAAGGCGGGTATATCTCCAGTGTTATTGCTCAATTCTGCTCAAATCTGACACCTTCAGAACACCGACCGAGCTGAACAAATTAAAATCCTGGAGAAGCTGCTGGAAGTGTCCGCGACGACTTATCAACGTATCCGTGTCCTCCTCGCCCTCATCTCCTCAAGATTTGACTTCAATTCCTCTGCCTCGTCGCACATGCTAGCTGAGCTATGGCTTTCCGCACAGCGAGAGGTCGATCAACTTGTCTCCATCGTTGCCTCAGACACCACTTATTCAGTCCAAGAGATTGTTGATGACTATGATGAACTCGTTGAGAGGACGCCACAAGCAGAGGGTGGTATTGTACGGATTCGAGGTAGCATCATCAGTTTCATCGATCGCTTGGACGATGAATTCACCCGCAGCTTGCAACACATTGATCCCCATGGTACCGAGTATGTCGAACGCCTCAAGGATGAAAAGGTTCTATATTGCACCATTTGCCGTGCCCAGGCCTTCTATGAGAAAACAAACCAAGATGAGCCCCTCGGGCGGGTAATCATGCGACGGCTGGAACACATATATTCGAAAGTGTGTCAATTTTACATCCTTGTTATTTGAGACTAAAACTACGGTAGCCAAATGCCGTCGTCCATGCGCTTGAATCCGCGGTTGACACCCCCGAGATTAAACCTGCGAACGTGCTGTCGGTCTTGGGAACATCGGCGGCCTTGGTTCATTCCCTCTGTGTCTACCTTTACAAGTCTGGCAACAGTCTTCTACGCACTCGAGCTATGCTGAGCCATATCTACCACCACGCCCTCCACAATGACTTCTACACCGCCCGTGATATGCTCCTAATGTCTCATCTTCAGGAATCCATTCATTCCGCCGATGTTGCCACGCAAATTTTGTATAACCGCACTATTGTTCAATTGGGACTGTGTGCTTTCAGGTCAGGCCTGATCAAGGAAGCACAAGCAACACTACAAGAGATCTTTACGACCCAGAGAGTTAAGGAGCTGCTCGCACAAGGTGTCCACCAGCAACGCTTCCAGGTCTTCACCCCTGAACAAGAGAAAGCTGAAAAACAGCGGATGCTGCCCTTCCATATGCATATCAACACAGAGCTCCTAGAAGCAGCCTTCCTTGTTTCAAGCATGTTGGTAGAAATCCCTCTTCTAGCTAGCATTGATTCCGAGGAGCAAAAGCGCAAGGCCATCTCGAAGCCTTTCAGACGGTTGCTCGACTTTGCGGATAGGCAGGTGTTTACGGGACCGCCTGAAAGCACAAGGGACCATATCATGCAGGCGAGTAAAGCATTGCAAGATGGAGACTGGGAGAAGTGCCGGGATCTTATCCAGAGCATCAAAATTTGGAGTCTTATGCCGGAAGCGACCATTGTCAAAGATATGCTGGCGAAGTATGTCAATTGCTATATCCGCAGATACTTGTTCTCATTGATCATTTTGATAAGACGCATTCAAGAACAAGGGCTTCGAACGTATCTTTTCACATATGCCCCCCATTACAGCACGTTATCTCTATCATTACTTTCCCATACCTTCTCTCTCCCGCTCCGGACTGTGACTTCAATCGTTTCGAAGATGATCTGGAACGAGGAATTGTCCGCTTCGCTAGATCAGTCATCCGGTGTGATTGTATTTCATCGCATAGAGCTGTCTCGACCTCAACAACTTGCGCAAACCATTGCCGACAAATTAGGGGCTATGGTAGACCAGAATGAGAAAACATTGGATAGCAAATTCGGCTCTAGCGGCGGATGGTCGGAGCGTACTGACGGCACCAAAGGCGAAAAACGAGGGGAGCAGTTGCAGGAACGTCGTGGACGAGGTGAACGATTGAGGGGTGCAAGAGGTACGTATTTCTCCGAATAATGCACTGTTACCCAAGTTTTACCGAGAGTGAGAATAGGTGGCGCAAGAGGGGGTCGTGGCGCACGCTTCTCACAAGGATTAGGCAACCAAATGCCCGAACAAATTTCCCAGAGAAGTGGCTGACCTGTTGTACTCTAGGCCCAACGGTCCGCCAGGTGGCATTGGACCCAATGGTAATATGATGTATTGTATTACTAGTTGTCCCTCTGTCCACTACTCTAAATTGTTTCATCGTCATCGCCGCTTTCATCCACATCATCAGGAGCAGCAGCCCAGTCAACTATCTCAAGGCTTTCATTCTTTAAGATGTCTATACAAGCGTCAGTTTACGGCAAATCTTTATAACTGCCGACGACCGACCTCCAGCACCGACTTCATAGCCCCCTTGGGTGACACAACGGGTCAACTCTGCTTTCGCCCCCACTTTCGTATTTTTTCCCAAGATACACCCATCGAGCCTTGCCCTAGCCAAGAATTTGGATCCATGTTAGAGTAAACAGGTAGAGTTGACGAACCCATCTTCGACAATACAGTGGTCAAGTATTATGCAACCAACAATCTTGACCATCTTTCCGATAATACAATGGCGGCCGATCATGGATATTTTGATCGTCGATCTTTCTGATATTTTGGTAGAGTCGCCGATGATAGTGTCGTTAGATATCTGGGCCTTTTGGTCTATCAATGCGCGGTTTTTTGGATCAGTTGGAAGTGCGTAGTTCGCATTAGAAAGCATCTAAGAAAGTTTAGTTTCAGCTTCTTTAAGGTCAAGAGGCTTTTCTTACCCGTCTGTTGACTTCGACAAAAGATCCCAGATTGTTGACGCGAATGGCAAGCCCAGTATCCGAAGGACACAACACAACCCCAATCTTCAAATTCCCTTCCTCCATAGGTGACACCTCGGCACCTTTTCGAAGATCATCCTGGTCGTGATTAAGCTTGAGGAGTGTAGAATGTCGAAGTGCGATTGATTTGAGCGACGGCGCATCATTCTCTGGATACAAAACTAAGAAAGCTTACACATAAATAAGCTGTTCTATCAGCGAGCGAAAGCCGTACTGACGGTGGCCATATTTCCTTCTTTTCAGTTTCTGATACTGGAGCTTACAAAGCCAAGGGATAAATTCTTCCCGGAAAGAATCATGATGCTGTTTTTCTAACAAAATATCCAGCAATGAGTGGCTGCAAACATACACATGGGAGTCCCGAAGATTTAGGGAAAGGCGAACCCGCGGGTACCTGGCTATTACATGGATCAACTGAAAATGATCTGGTACAAGGAAGACATACCGGGATAGTAGTGACATCCTGATCTCCAGTTCTTCCGAGTTCCTTTCGAGAGCATCCGATGTATCGATGTGTAACAATGTCCCAGAACTGTCATCCCAAATGACAGATGCTGGAGGGGTTGAAGGACCCCATTCTTCCAAGGATGCAGCCTTTTCATGCTTCGGGGTGGCATACCAGCATGTTGTGGCAATGGAGCCGTTTGACCCATGGTCAGCACGAAACCTATTGAGGAGTGTGCTGAGGGGAAGGGATGGAGGAGCAATGAAGTCGCAAGGGACGATTATAAAATCCTCTCGGATTCGGTRAGCAAAATGTCTCAACAAAACGCAGGTACCAATACTGCTGTCCGGGGCCTCGTCATATGTTTGCAAGTCGATACTCAGGTTCGATGAAGAGGCGTCAGAGTGAATGTGGTGGTAGATGGCAGGCCGATGGATGGCGGGGCAGACTAGCAGGACATCTGCGGATTGCGGGGAGATGAGTGCTAGGCGATATCCCGAGCGGCGGTGTCACAGATTACCTTTGATACCAGACTGTTCAATCCATGACAAGACATAGTCTATCATTGGTCGATTCGCAATTGGCAGGAGCGCCTTTGGACACGGTTCATCGCCATGGTCTGCAGTGAGAGGGACGAGTCTGGCGGGGAGTGAGGACGATTTGCAGTGCTGTGAGGACCGACCTACTCTGTCCCAAAGCCAGCAAGAACGACTGCGAGGAACTCGCGGGAGACGAGGAGGTCCGTCGCGACGGTGTCGAGATCCATGGCAAACACACAATTTATTTATCAGCCACCCCCCCCCCAGTATCTTATCCGGTCACGTGGATCGACCTGTACCCACACTCAAAGCGCTGCTCGTCCCTTGCTGTGCGCCAGCCCTTCCATGAGCCAGCCCTCCGTCCACCAGCTCTACCAACGACTCGAGACCGTCGGAAAAGGTGGCTATGGATCCGTTCACAAGGGCAGACATATCGCAACAGGAAACATCGTTGCTCTCAAAATCATAAACCTCGACACTCCAGACGACGATGTGGCTGACATACAACACGAGGTTACTCTCCTCACTCAGCTCCGTGATGCTCCCAACATCACAAAATATTATGGCTGCTATATGGATGGTCCTCGCGTTTGGATTGTCATGGAGTTTGCCCAGGGTGGTAGCGTCGATGCTCTCATGAAGGCTTCCAAGGACGGCTGTCTCGAGGAGAAGTATGTGTCGGTCATCATTCGCGAGGTGTTGATCGGATTGAGCTACCTGCATAAAGTTCCCGTCATTCACCGCGATATGAAGGCAGCAAACATTCTCATTACTGCCGCCGGAAAGGTTATGATTTGTGACTTCGGCGTGTCTGCTCTTCTCCCGACATCGACGAGTAAACGCAACACCCTCACTGGAACTCCGTACTGGATGGCACCGGAGGTTGTACAAAGCGTCGCGGCATACGATACAAAGGCCGATATTTGGAGTTTGGGCATCATGATCTATGAAATGATCAGAGGAAGTCCCCCTCATTCCAACCTCGACCGGTTTCAGGTCATGGAGCTGATCCCCCGGGTCAAGCCACCACGCCTTTCTGAACATGAAGGTTCAAAGGACATGCGAGATTTCATGACGCATTGTCTCAAAGAATTACCAGCGGAGGTAGCTTTTGAACCATCTTTACTTTGCCATCTGACTTAGCTTACGCTGCAGAGGTTGCCTGCTGACGAGCTTATGAAAACGAAGTGGATCAAGTCTGTTTCAAAAGTCAGTGTGGCAACACTGAAGGACCTCATAACGCGCCTTAAGCAAGTTGGCCCAAGAGCAAGCCTTGCCGAACCTTTGGATTGGGAAAAGGATGAGGACGAGTCAGTCGAAATCAGTTCTCGAGGAACTCATCGTCCCCGCTCACATTACATTCCAGAGATGACGCATTGCTCGACAGTAACAACTGGGAGTTTGAAACTGTGCGTGGTCGTCCCTTCAACCGGCGCCTAGAGGATGGATGGGACAGTCCGATCCGCGCCGCCGCAGGTCAAACCCAGGAACAACACACGATCAGACTGCCAGCATCGACATCAATTCTGCCGACCTCCTTGCGTGTCCTCTTTGAGGATGATACTGGACCTCAGCCTGAATCATATCGCTCCAAGCTACCCCCACCATCCTCAACCTCCCCTGCCATGGTTCTTCCCCTTGATAAAACTATCAAAACATCAATTATTCAGCCACACTTTTCGAATGATGTCTATAGTCGTGGCGCAACCACAATTCCCCATCTTAATAGTGCAGCGTCAGCTCAGTTCAAGAAATTAAACAACATGGGAATCAGCGATATTGGGGTAGTGCCACAACGCGATGAAGCTTCCGATACAGACCGCACAACATCACGAAACATTCAGTTTCCAATCCCTCCACTATCCAGGCGCCCGTCAACGGCTTCCAGCGTAGCAAGCGACGATTTCTCAATGCCACCATCACCCCTTTCTAAGTACCGCCAAGAACCTGGAAGCGGTCCGGAGATCGCCTCCGACCACCAACCGTATGACCGTGATCTTGCTTCACCAGCTGCTTTCAGATTCCCTAGGAGTCATTCGAAAGAAAGCCCAAAGCCACCTGGTGTTGGTGAGGATAATGAGAAACAACCGATAATCCGCTCAAATGCTGTGGAATATAGCCCCTTCAGCTCTTCTCACCAGGCAGCTCTTTCACTTGATAATCTGTCCTCTCGGYGTGTTCAGTCGCATTCCCTTATACCACCACCTATGTCTCGCGCACGTTCAGCGACTACTATTCAAGCGTCGCGTACTGGCTCAGACCCCAGGATCTTGAATTCGGCAGAGGATCCTACTATTGTTCCTTTTAAACCGTCTGTTCGAATCTATCCTGACCGCAGTGGCTCGGATACTTCTTATACCTTGAACAGCTTTTTAGGAACCCCAGGCTTGAAAGATGTTTTAAAGGTAATCCCCTCCCAAATCTCTCATTGAAACATTGAAACGAGCTGAGATATGTCCCAGGTTCCATCGCTATCTTCGGAACATCATCTAGGGTTTACGGACCTGCTCCCACCATCACCTTCAGTTCCGGCTCACCAAACTCGAACCCATACATTGATAATCCCTACCCCGAGCGTCGACTATCGACGTTCACCATCAGTTGTGCGCCAAACATCAGACGAAGATGTCCTCGCCTCCCACTCTACGCCCCCTTATCCAATGCCTTTGATGAACAAGGCGGACTATCGGACCGATTCCAAACCACCCCCCACGTTCTCTACGTCTCATCTTACTGACATATCTTCTCTCCCGCCCATACAACCCTTGGACTACCTATCCCTCATGAATGGTGATCGCCAACGGCTCCAAGCTGAAATGACCCAGACTATTGAACAACTGGCCGGTTGGTTAGGACTGGTTGAAAACGGACTTAGCTCGGTCATTGATCAGCCTCTCAATGGTGTAATAGAAGAAGAGCAAGAGCCCAGTCCGAGTTTTGAAAGCCCACCAGAAAACGACTTCGCCTTCAGCGCTCACCAGGAAGTGAGTCCCGTCTGATTTCAATCCCAGTGACAGCCAATCGTCAGCCGCTCCGGATGCCCAGGGCCTGAGATTGTACCTGTTGTGTAATTGTGTTGTAATATTTAAAGTACATGATATGTGCGGCTAGATGTATTGCTTTCCCTGGAGGTATGCAAAGATGATATGCACAGCATTTTCCACAGATAATTCATGGGTTTTAATGTGAATGTCAGGATTGATGGGTTCYTCATAAGGGGCTGAAACACCGGTGAAATCTTGGCAACAAGAATCAGTAGTTGTGGGGGATCGTTAAACGGCCTTACCTTACCCTTGATTTCACCTGCACGGGCTTTCTTGTAAAGACCTTTGGGGTCACGTTCCTCCACTACGGCCAGAGGCGCATCGACAAAGACCTCAATGAAAGGAATAGAGGCCTCCTCATGAAGTTCCCTAGCAATCCGGCGGTCCCTGCGGTAGGGCGAGATGAAAGCTGTGATCGTAATTGTGCATGCATCTGCCAATAGCTTAGCCACCTATTTGAAGGATTAGTGCACTAAGCTCGCTTGTACAGGAGTTCCTGGACATACCTCCCCTATCCGACGAATATTTTCATTTCTCGACATTTCGTCGAATCCAAGGTCTTTGTTTAGACCGAATCGGATGTTATCACCATCAAGTCGATAAGCGAACTTTTTTAGGTGCAGGAGATGTTGCTCTAATGCGCACGCAATTGTCGACTTGTGGCAATGGCTGTCATTTTCCCTCAGTTCTGTGATGTTGTATTACACTTACTTTTCCGCTTGCACTGAGCCCAGTCAACCAGACAGTGACTCCCTTCTGTCCCAGTAGCTGGGAACGCTCTTGCGCTGTCACGGAACCTGATGGCAAGTTGTTAGTGGAGATTGTTCAGTGCCCATGAAGGAGATTTTCACCTGGGTGAAACGTGATATCGTTCCCCATCATGCCCCGGCCTTGGAATGTTCAACGAGAAGTAAGAGAGCAAAGCGTCAGGCGTGGCTTTTCCTTCATCCAGTAGATGGTCTGCTGAGTGTTCAATCTGGTGGGCTCACGATTGCGCAAGGGTAACGCGATGTTGATCGCTATTTATAGTGATGTGACTTAAGCGCTCTGGGTCCGTGGTTTCACCGACCCCTTGAGTGCTAACAAAGCAGCGAGAGGTAGATAGATTAGCGTAGGCTAAATAAGGCTTGTCCTACAATACTGAATGTTCTGTTTCGTTCAGATTACAAACACTGTGGCTTTATCGAATGGTGGACCACTGGGCAGTGCCCAAACCCGTTGGGTGATGTARAGAGACAACTCGCGGGAAATTAACTTGCTAGGGAGGAATGGGCTAGAGGAGATATTTGGATCAGATATCAAAGGACCAGGTATACAAGAGACAGGCAAGAAAATCAAACRTCCTGAGTAGGAGAGTGATATTCTGACTCGCTTGCTGAGCTAACTGGCGAAGGAACGGTTGGCGGGGGAGTCACTGCTGGCAGCGGAACTGGTGGTGGAATCGCTGGTGGTTGAACTGGCGGGAGTTGGACTGGCGGTAGGGGTGAACCGACTGAGATAGGGGGCGAAGTTGTGCTAGCGGGTGATGGGCGTGGTTGCACTGGGGGAGGTGAAACGAGGCGACTACCTTGGGTTTGTGATTCTGGTGACGGATAGCTGGTCCCAGATGATGGATTGGCTACTAAGGGTGGCTGCACGGTCTCTGGTGGGTTGGCCATCGTCGGCACAGGGGGTACAGGTTGAGCACGAATAGGCACTTTTTTATTATTCGCGCCGACAGGAGGAAGGTTTGATGTGTCATCTGTGCCTGAAATTTGGATTTCATTGCAAACCCAGAGGGTTATACGCTTGATGGCATCTGTGACCTCCTCGGACTTCAAAGGAAAACCAACCGGAGCGCAATGCAGGAAGAGGACGTGGGCGTTACGCCGTTCACCATAGGGGCCTGCGCTCCGTTTGGATTCCGCGAGCGAGCAATAGTGTAAAAAATCCCCTATGAAATGTCCACCATCCATCGAAGAATAAATCGTCTGAAGTGCCTAGGCGTGGTTAGTGCATTGAGTAAAGTAGCTTCTCTAAGGAACCCACCTCGACACCAGCCTGCCTTAGATCCTGCACAATCCGTGTGACATCCAGATCGGTATTCAGTTCGTCGGAGAAACTCTCATAAGGAGCTCCACCAAAGCCACGATTTGGTTTGGTTATGGGGTCGCCTGGGGTGTTGCTTTGGATCTCAGGGGCAGCGGTCATCGTCAAGCGGTCGCGCTCCATCTTCTCTGCGATGGCTATGGCTTGTCCATCGGGACCTCTCCTACTAAAGTCTTTCGGTTGAGGGACAACAACGGGCGCATATTGTCCGACAGCATCCTTCATGTTGTACCCCAGCTTGTGTCCAACACGTTCCAGACGCAAGGGTCCACGACCAGCTAAACCGATGTGGAACATAAAGTCATATCCGTTCTCTGGTGGCCTTCGAAAGTCTTCTTTGACATATGCAGGCAAAACAGGGGGCCTAAGATGGAGTTCAGGGACAATATCTAGAATGGCTGCATAGGTGGCAGGTATTTCTAGAGTAGATATATGGACGGCGCGAGGGGCGAGGAGTTTCTCGTCGAGTGGCGGCGGAGGCTTGTCGTCGGCCAAGGGTGCCCTGGGGTGGTTAGCTGGATCGGTGTGGAAGACGGTGTTGTGGAGAGGCTTCGCTGCAAGCCAGGAAGGGTTCACTGGATATTGGCCGTAGGGCTATTCCCGTAAGCACACATGCGCCCCGCACATCTGGGCATGACTCACGCCAAATCCTGTAACGAGAACATGAAATGTGTCTTTAGTTGCGGCTGGGTCTTTGTCCCTGTTCTGGGTGTCTGGTTCTGGCCTGCCTTGGCTTGGTTCAGAGTCAGATGGAGGTTCTTGGAGAGAGTCCATGTCCGATGCATAGTCTAGCTGTATGCTGGCGTACTCTTGGGAGTCGTCTGACTCCGAGTCTGCAGGCGAGGACATGGCCAAAAGACAACTGAAACTCTCCCTGGGGGCCAACAAAAACCAGAAAACATTAATCTCTATCTGCTGACTAAGCATCTCGCCCCTCCCACCTCTCTCCCCCATTCGACTCTCTCTCCCATTCGCACAGCGCCTGTTCATCCCAGGTCTTTCCGCTCTCATCTCCTGCCTTTGACAAAAACTTACTACCAGCAAGCTCTGGCGGCAGATATTCGTTGTGTACCGGGTGCCTGTAGGTGCTTCGGTCAATGCCAAAGCCAGTGTTACACAAGTGGCAGGTAGTGCCCAACCAACCTATAGTCTGGGTTGTAGTGGTAGCCCTTCCCATACCCCATCTCCTCCATCAGCGCCGTCGGTGCATTGCGTATTTGCATAGGGACAGGGGCTAAMGCCGTGTTTTTGGCCGCCGCCTCTGCTTTGTTATAGGCCTCATAGGCTCGAGTTGACTTGGGTGCCTCCGATAGGTAAGCGACGAGATGCGCGAGATTGATCCGGCACTCAGGCATGCCAATCACTTGGCATGCCTGAAGAGCAGCCATAGCCTTTGCAGGTGATTAGCCAGGGAAACCGTCCGACCTTCATCTAGCTCACCAAAGGCAGTGCATGATTGTCGGCCAACCCAATGTCTTCACTAGCACATACCACCATACGCCGGGCGATAAATATGGGATCCTCACCAGCTGTCAGCATTCTCCCCAGCCAGTACATAGCTGCATCGCAATGACTGCCCCGGACGCTCTTATGCAAGGCCGAAATCATATCGTAATGATCTTCTCCTGTCCGCTCGTACGATACCACCAAAGATTGTTTCAAAGCGTTCATGATTCGCTCCTCCGGGGCCTCTTTTGGCGACCGAATGGCAATTTCAAGGAGAGACAACGCTTTTCGGGCATCTCCGCCCGCCATTGAAACAATCCCCGATATGATTCTAGGCTTCATTTGCAGCTGATGCTCGGATACTAGCGAATCGACGTCAACGGGCTCTTTGGGGTTGAACTCTCCATCTTGCTGGTCCTCCTCATTCTTTAGCCTTTGTATGGCCCGAGCCAACAGTTCTGATATGTCTCGATCGGATAACGGCTCCAGTCGTAGTACCCTTGGATTTTATGTCAATGAAAAAGGGTCCTGCGACAACAMGAAAAAAACAACACCTGCAGCGACTTAATAAAGCGCTTGTGAGACGAAAGGATGGATTCTCAGTGGTTGCGCCAACAAGCTATAAAGGCATTGGGTTCTGCAATAATGTAATGCTGATGGCGCAGAGTCCATACCTGAATGTGACCTCGTTCAATCGATGGAAGAAAAATGTCCTGAGTGAATACACTAGAGTTAGTGATAGATTATACCTGAAATACAGTTTAGTTCCACCTGCTGGGCCTTATTAAAACGATGTATCTCGTCAATAAACAGCAACGTCCTCCTAGGCATCCCTGATTATCTATGCCTTATATTAGCCAGGGATTGCTCGCTCACCTACCAAGGAGAGAGAGCGTCTTCTTTGCTTCCTCCACAATAGACTTAACTTCAGTAACCCCTGAAGCAGTCGCACTCAATTCCTTATAACTTGCATCGCTGCGTTCCGCTAATAGCTTGGCTAAACTCGTCTTGCCACACCTACACAATTGAGTCAGACCGAAGTGCCAACAATAACCGCACGAACAGCACCCTGGAGGTCCCCAAAGAACTATAGACCAGTTCGCATTTGTCTGGAGCATTGTCGCTAACAAGGAACCTGGTTCAGTCAGATGTGTCTGCCCAATTAACTCTGAGAGTTTTGTCGGTCTGAGCCTCTCTGCAAACGGAATAGTGGAACTCGAGCGGGTCGTTTTTTTTCGCTTGGCGGGAGACATTGGCGAGTCTAATTCAGAGGGGCGTTTAGATTGTGGGGCGGCCGTATGAGGCTGGTCTATTCGTTGTGAACGTGAGATTGGTAGTTGTTGTGTGAGGGTGCCTTTCCCTTTTACGCTGGAAGTGAAGATGGGGGCCAAAGTTACTGTTTTTGGTTTACAACTTTTCCGAGAAGTGTTTCCAGTGGTTGTTGTATCAGGCCGGAAGGCCTCACTCGAACGAGTACCGTCGATCGATATTGTGCCTTCGGGACAGCCTTCATCAAGATGTTTGTTGATGGCATTTGAACGAACGTTTCGGCTGCAAATAGGACTGTAGCGATGGCGATGGTCAACAGTCGAACACGGAGATCAACATGGCTGCTCCGAACTCACCAGATTACAAGCTGGTTATCCATATGATGGCGACACGAGGAACCAGCTCATACACCCTTTCTAATGAGTCGATAGGCTAGAATTGGGCTTGTAGTAAGCACTAGCTAAGGTGTGGGATGCTCGCACACTTATCATGTGACTAGCAACTACGTTTACGTAGAGTATGAAGACTTGCTAGACTAGGCCGCCCTTCTCGATAAACCGACGCTCTGCATCACTCAGACTAGATACCTTAGAAGCGTCCGCCGGGCTGCAATAAGATTTCGCAGCAACACGACGTTGTAAAGCGGGAGGGACAACATAACCGCATTCCCTCATCTCCTCGAGTACGATCTGGTAGCGTGTATCGTTTGAATCAAGGCATTTATCCATCAGAGCACCATAAACGGATAGGCTTGGTTTAAAACCGGCGGCTTTCATCTCCTCGAGATAAAAATATGTATCTTCGTATACGGGTTGAGTAAGACACAAGCGGATCATGTCTTCATAGGTATCCTGATTCGGTTTAACTTTGTGAGTTTTCATATCAGCTAACAAGGTGTCTCCCGTTTGACGATCACCAGCCTGAACGCAGGCTCGAAGCAAGAGATTGAATGTTGGTAGATCTGCACAGACATTGAATTCGGGGAGAGCTTTATAAATTGTGAGGGCTCTGTGAAGATCCCTATGGGTGACCGCAGCGTCGATTACGGCTCGGGGTGCTCCGATATCCAGGCSATGGCCCTCCCTGTAAAGGCTTTCAATGAGTTCCCAGGTTGCGTTAATGGTTTCCGGATTTCCTTGAGCGTGCTCAGAAATGGGTTTCGTGGTTTCGATACTTGGGACGATACCGGAGGTCGTCATCAAGTCAAGAACCAGAATAGCCTCTTTGAGTTGATTTTTTCGGCAGAATGCCTCTATTATGGCAGCGAAGTGGTGCTCTTGTGGTGCRATATTGATGATCTGGAGCATTTGTAAGGCTTCGGTTGCTAGCTGTGGGAGACCATGTCGGGCAGCCGCATTCAGGACCGAGATGCATACCCCCTGGTCGAGGAGGGTTTTGAAGTCCCCTGTGACAATGGACCAACATTTTTGTATACCTTCGATCTACCATTTATTCGTCAGTAGGTCAATTTTGCAGCAAAAATGGGACGCACATATGATGTTTCCGCCGCTGCAATCAAACAGTTGACCCAAACGACTTCCTCCAAGCGTCGCATGGATATTTGTTCAAACCAATTTGCAAGGTCGATGGCGAGTCGAGCGAGATTGTTCCGCGCCGCAAGGATGATCACTGACTGAACAGTTTGTAGGTCTGGCATGACATTGTGCTTAGGCAAAGAAAGAAGATGACGAACGGCCATCTCTAAGTTGCCCTCAGCAGCAGAACGAGTAATGATCATGCCTAGTGTTTGAGCAGTCGGCTTCACACCACACGCTTCCATTTTTTCGAGGACCCGGGGAATGTGGTGATTATGTTTAAAACGAATGGCCTGCCAGACAAACGATTAGAGGGCGGCCTTGGGGTGAAGAAACTTGTGGTAGTATACGGACGTGTAAAAGGTGGTTAAACGTCATCGCGTTGGGGTGTATGCCCATGAAGAGCATATCATCCAGAATGGCCCAGGCATCGAGCCAAAACCCATCTTCAGCTGCTCCCGCTAGCAAGGAGTTGTAGACGGTAAGGTTTGGCGGTATGCCCTTACTTTTCATTTCTGCGGCAGCTGACAGGCAGGACGTATATTTCCCGCGATCTCCTTGCTTCATAACCCTGACTGCATAACGGTTCTGGTGGGCGCTAGAGAAAGGTTGTTCGAGTGGAGGAGGCTCGGCTTGAGCTCTAGGCAAGGTCGAGGCAAATCGGTACAGTCGGTGTGTAGGCCTCCCTGACGGAGGATAAAATACATGATTATATGGAGCGGAGGTACAGGTAGCTTACCGTTTCTTAGACAGCCGGCCCCTGGCCTGCGAGGGAGCAAAAGGCAGGGGAAAGGTGTTCGCATATGTTCCAAAAAAACCAGAAAGGTGGTTTTCCCAATCCGGCTTGTCATTGTTACAGCAACGTCACAATGTCACACACCCGACCCGAACATGAATCCCACTTCCTCTCGCTGCCTCCTCGACGCGTTTTCTTGAGCCATGGTGGGTTTGATTCGTTTTTCACCATAAACGTGCCAACTCGGGTCTCTCTCCGCAGTTCTACTCAGAAACAATCTTGTCGCGGCGCGGGCCGCTTGGTAAAGTATGGCTGGCTGCCCACATGGAGCGCAAACTGTCCAAGACACAAACACTCCAAGCCGATATTGAGGAGTCCGTTGGTATGTACCTAGTCAAGCTCAGTACACCTTCTGACACGCTTGGCTATTCAGATGCTATTATGGGTCAAGAAGTCGAAGTGATGGCCCTTCGCCTAAGTGGCCAGCTGTTGCTAGGCGTTGTTCGAATCTACAGCCGCAAAGCCAAGTACCTTTTAGACGACTGTAACGAGGCCCTTTTGAAGATCAAGATGGTGAGTGGTGATGCTATCACTTCATTTTGCAAGCGCTCGAGCCATTTCATCTTCAGGCGTTCCGACCGGGTGTCGTAGACATGACTGAAGATCAATTAGTCGTCAACAAAACGGCTATCACTCTTCAAGCGAACAGTCTTGACATTGACCTGCTCCTCCCCGATATAAATTGGTAAATAAGGTCTGGTTCCAGCCCGATATGTTGATTTTGCTGAACTCTGGTACGTAGGGGCATGGACTTTGAAGACAGGCCGCTCCAAATAGCAGGACAACATCAAGCTCGCGTCGATGATATCACACTGCGTACTGCGGATGATTTTCAACAATTTGATACCAACGATCCGTTCGATATTGGCCCCGCGGATGGCATTGGCTCCCAAGATTTTAATGAGGTTGATCTCGGGATTAACTGGGGCGATGAGCCCCAAGCGGCCTCGGAGAGAAACGAGGGCGAAGAACGAATGAGTATTGATGGGAGCATCGGAGTGGGACGAGATGCACCCAGTCTTGCCGAGTCTATAGGTTCGCATTTACTGGGCGATAAGCACACCCTTGACATGGAGATTGATCTCCTGTCCCATAAGAGTGGCAGTCGAGCTCCATCGGAGCATCCTTTTGGTGTCGATATGGACATCGACCTTCCAGATGCGGCGGGTGTTGACTTGGGTGATTTTGGTATTGGTTTCGACGAACCCATAACTGAAGAGCAAAGAGAGAAAACGCCCGATCAGACTAGGTCACTTTCTCGTGCTTGTGAGTTCATCATGTCAGCTCCGTATTTTAACAGTTGCTTCATGCTTTCCCAGCATCTCCCCTCTCAGACCCACCTCCGACACCATCACCTGGGGATGAATTACCCGGAATCGAAGGGGTCGCCACCATCAAACCAAAACGCAAGTTCAAAGAGAAGAAACAGATTATAGATGACGTTACAGAGTTCCCCGATGCCGTCAATGGTCGAGGGCGAGGTACATTTGGAGTACCTATTGCTCAAGACGTTAGTGATATCATCGCCGAGCAACACTTCCTGCCCCGATCATCGACAGTCATGAGGCTCAGAGAAATCCGTGAAGATCCCCTCAGTCATTTTCTTCCCATCAGAAACACGCCGAGTGGATCCTTCTTCTGCGCAGCGCCCCCTGGTTTAGCACCCGAACTTGTTAACTTGTTCATGCGCCCACTCCGACAAAGCATTCATCACAAGCGCCGGGGAGTATCCGTTGACAAAAGTCCGAGCAAAAGGGCTCGCCTAGAAGATCGGATTGAGGCTGACGACGAGGTCGAACAGGCGCGTAGAGCCGAAAGCCTAGCACCGAGCGTAGCCTTGGGGAGCGAAATAGATCGAAATGGTGTTCTCCCAGGGGGCCACTTTGAGGCCGATGGTCAGATTATGGACGATTTCCACCTCGACGCGAAGGATTTGGACGCTGGGCCTATCCAATTGGATCTCGAGCGGGCACACTCTGCTGCACCCTCTGAACTCACACAACTATCCACTCCTGGGCCCGACGAGGCTTTTCCGGATGAACACGAGGAAACATACGCTGATGTGGATTGTCCCATCGCTATTTTCGATTCCAAACCTACCAATCAGTCTCAGAGCCAAACACAAACTCAGAATGAAGCAGACGATACAGTAGATGAGGGGAAAGGCTACAGCAAGAACACTGTCAAGGCTTTAGGACTTATTCGCAAGGAGCTAGAACCCRATACTACAGGTGCAGAGAAAACATTGAGTTTCCGACAGATGGCGGATAAGGTAAGGAGATTGAATCTTTGTCATTTCACTCAAAATCTCACACACGACCTTCGAACTCCAGGCTACAAGGAGAGCTGCAAGCTCGTTTTTTTTTGAGTTGCTTGTTCTTGGGACACGCGACTGTGTGCAAATTAAGCAATCTTCCTCATTCGAGAACATTGAAGTGCGAGCTAAGCCCAAGTTGTGGGTGCAGCAACACCAACATACCCTTGGCACACAAGAATGATCTAACCCCATGATCTAATCTCGCTATCACCCTACTCGAGGTCTCGCTTTGTCGTAGTCTTGGTTTATTCCTCGTTCATTCTCTATTATATCGTAGAGTTTACTTCTTTTTCTCCTTTTTATCTATCTATCCATCCCTGTATATGTATATTGCGCTGACTATCTTCCTAGCTTTATGTCTGTGTTGTACCAAGGAGATTTGACCGAATGGCAAACTATTATCACTGCAAATGTTATTTCGGAATCGGCACCATAACATTCATCTTTGCATCTACATYCAGGGCTTCGACGAATCGGCTAACAAGATTGTAAAAGCCTGCAGTAGCTGTTGCTTCGACCATTTGCTGATTGTTAAGGAACTGTTGCAGATTCTGAAAAACCTKATCCGGGACGTTGACATCCTTTGTTATCCAGTCGCAAAAGTCCAATGCGGCAGTCAGTGAGGGGCCGAGCGTTCTTGCCACCGCCTTGGCTCCAAAAGCAGGGGTCAGGCGAATAGCAGAAAGCTGTTGTGTTGTCAGCCCTTCAGAGCGACCGACGGATTCGTGTTGGAGCCTGAGAGTTAACGGATCAGATCACAATGTACTGTGCTGGTCGCATTCGACAAGGGTACCATTCATAAGCCGCGGTATTCAGAGCAGCCACACGCAAAATCTGGATAAGGTATATGAGCTTGCAAAAGTCGTGGAGTCAAGGTCCAAAATCCTCACAAATAATTCACGCATGGCTCCAGGCAACGAATTTTGATCCCGAATGACACCGGCCATGTCGTTCCATCCTTTTGCAACCAGAGGGGCATTCAACCTTGACCAAACAACRGGTTGGCATGCAAAACAGGAACGACACGCAGTACTCRACCTACAGAACTCCGTCAAGGTCAAGAAGTGTCCCATTTGTGCGTCTAGAACGAATCTCGTCCGCGATCTGTTGTGAATCAAGCTATCAATCTACGGGAACATACGTCCTGGCCAACCTCGTTTGTTCCCGGGGGCGGGAAGATATATGGAACTCGGGCAGGAAGATCGTCGTCCCGTCCTTTCAGTGSGACAGCCCTCGCACTCACGAAAGAATGGCGAGTAAATAAGCCAAGGAAGAGGACAGAGAGCGAGAGAAAGCGCATGGGGGCAAGTTCCACGAACGGGAAGCGGTGGTGCCGGGTCGCAAAGAGCCTCTTTTATGTTGGGAGCGTGAGTAGTTGTTGAGTATTTGAGTGAGAGAGGAAGCTGAGCGTTTTGGTCATAAATAGATCACTCCGGACTTGACTGCTATTTTGGGCGAACGGCTATAAGTATCTGTGAGCCGCACAAAGGTCATCTGCCCTTATCAAAGGGCATTTGTGGTCCTTGGACAGACACACAGCATCTGGTGCCCATCCCTGCCCCTGCCCTTTCACCATGTTGTCTCCCCGGTCCATTCTTACGCTGCACATTGTGGCATCGCTCGCTCAGGCTCTAGTTCTCGAGCGCCAGGTCCCTGTGGTTTCTGTCAATCCAATCTCCTTCGTTCCTGCTTCGCCGAGTAATACCACTATAGTCCCGGGCACGGTTACAGTGGGTACGACAACCACTGTCCCCCCGTCCACACCAATCGGCTTCCCCACCACCGTCGTTTTCACGCCATCGGGGCTGGCATCTCCCTCAACAGGGACCCTCGTAATAGTCGGTTTATCTATTCATGGAGTCCCCACGCCGGCTGTTCCCAGCATGCCCCAACCGACCAGTGAAAGCGGTTCCAGTAGCAAAGGTGCAATAGCGGGAGGCGTGCTGGGTGCTCTGGCAGTCATAGTAGCTGCTCTCGCAGCCTTCGTTTGGTTCAGAAGACGTTCCCCCAGGCACTGGCGCAACCGCACTATCGGCCGATGGCAAACAGTCGATGACAAGGATGTGGCTGATACTGGCATTCGATCCATTTATGTAGGGGAGCCRGTTTACGGACCCCATGATGCCAAACGGCCGGTCCCCAACCCACTCCCTCCGTTGTACATTAGAGATCGCCACACGGCGGCTGACCCATTTGGAGACATCTCCTCGCCCGCTTCCCCTCGTAGTCACGCGAGGCGCGAGAGTTCGGGTCAATTYGACATTGAGCTCCAGCCGACTAGTCCCAACAAGTAGGRGTTGTTGGGCAGTCYACGAGTATTCGACAAGTTGCTGCACTGCTCGATGTGCCATGAGGTTCTTAGGACAGACGAAATAATACGGAYAAATGTGTATATGTAATTCTGTTTTGGTGGTGTCAATTGCCTGTAAGGCTGTAGGATACTGTAGTTCCTAGTCGTCTTTTTTTTGCTCATCGATGAAATTGAAATCTAGCTGGAGATATCACGATCGGTGAGCTTTGGGCAATGAAATATGCTCATGCCACTTGATTCCGGTATGTTTTGATATAGCTTGAACCTTGAGTTGCCAGCAGTTACCTGCAGACTTCGGACTAAATGCAAGTATATATCAACTGTGTTTCAGTAGGTTATACTAGTTCGCGGTTTAGATAATTAGTGGGAGGTGGGCGATATTTCCAACAAGTGTCTAGTTGACCTGAGGGCCTAAAGGATCRCGTCTCCGGACATACGTGGTRTGATTGCCAGAGTACTGCAATTATTTGGCCTTGATTTTGTGGCCTTGGGGGCCAAGGACTTTACGACGTTGGGCAATCATGTGGGTGTACATGAAAAACAAGCCTGGGAAAGATTGCTGGTTGTCAATTTTTTTCAAATACAAGGGAAAAAAAGTAGTGAAGTTGATTATATACACACCTGGCCACCAAATGGCAAAAAGGGTAGCACGAAAGAAGTCTGTTGGTTTCCACGTGCCATGCTGCATACCTTGAATGGGGGAMGAAGGAGGAAGGGTAGCATATATGAGGAAGGCTTCGGAGGACGCCCCCAAGGGGTAGAGGATGTAGAATGCAGTGTAACGAAGCCAGAGGAGGATTCGGATGTTGAATCCAACGAGGCCGAAAGTATAGAAGCTGTAACGGATAATTTCGACGGCCGACCAGGCAAAAACCATGGTAGTGTACAGAGGGAGCGAACGAGTCTGCGAGTGGAAAGCTGACAGGGTGGTGTGGTTCACGGGCAGCGAGGGGTGACACTTACAGGAGCGAACTGTTGTGTTATTCCCCAGACCAGGAACAGACGGCTTGCAACCTGAGCGACGGTGGTGGGCAAAGGGCTCCTAACCCATCCGAAGAGGACGTGCAGTATTTCCAGAACTGCAAAGCTCTGGACAAATGCAGTCTGTGCGCCTACTCGAAGGTATGTGGATTGGGCGTGCTGGTAAAGGGGTTGGAAGGAGGCAGAGAGGTGTGAATCGGGTGGGGCAGTCAGAGAGAGAGGAGTTTGCGAAAGCCAGCGCGACGGCGCCGACGGGTTGTTGGCAAGATCGTACGCGTCGGATTTACCGTCGAGGTTGAGGAGATGGATGGTGAGAGAGAGGAGGACAGAGCCCCAGGCAACCGCTGAAAGGGCATTGTACGCGATGAGGTAGGTCCTAATGGCGAGGGATGGTTCTGTGTTGCTGTGGGTGAGCATGGGACGCGTTCCGGCCGTGTGCTGGTGTGCTGTACTTGCCTTTGCGACTGGATGTCATGGCAAAGAGAGGTGTGATTACGTAATACCTCCCCCCCAACAACCTTGGGCGCCGGGCTGTTGGCGTCAATCCGCTCGTCCGCTAGAATCTGTCTAGAGGAGAGATCGATGTCCAGCGAGACGCTCAGTGCCATTTACAAATCCCTGTGCTCTACTTCTGGCTCGTAAGCAGATCATGGATGACAAAGATGGTTACATAACAGCGGAGACATCCAAGGTTTGCCTTTTAACCACCACCCACCATCACCGTCCTCACTACCAATACACAAGTATCTACTACCTCTTGGGTTTACAACAGACTTCCAAATTGGCGTCCATTCCATGACCACCGACCGTCTTTTAGTCCTTCTCTGCTAGTGGTTTTTCCATGTTGTCCTTCACTTGCTCTATGATGCTTTCAGGCTTCTTCTTCTCTTCCTCTGCCCCAAGGAGAGACACGGCTGGAGTACTGGTCGCACCGTTGGGTCCGCCAGCGGGTGTTACTGATGAGAGAGGTGGAATTATAGGGTGCTGGGCGCTGAGGGCTGCACGCAGGGCCGCGTTCTCAATGCGGAGCTGATCAACGAGGGCACGACATTCCTCCCATCGTCTGTTTGCCTCATCGGCGGAGGCCAGCGCGGCGTCTAGCAACTGGGAACGGGACTCGAGGGCCTTGACATGCCTTTTCAGAACAGTCAGGTTTCAATGTCGGCGCACCCATTCGATCAATCAACTCACTGATCTCTGCGTTCCCGGAATGCGCGCTGAGCCTTTCGGTTTTGCTCTGCGCGTTTGCTATTGCTGAGGGCCCGGCCAGTGGATGTCGCTAATGACTGTTGWACTTGGGCCTGCGGCTGCGGCATGTTGGGGTGGGGTGCGGGCATTGCACCCGGAGGCAACCCGCCAGGAGTATAGTCCGCAGGAGCGGCATAGGCATAGCCGGGGGGYAAGGGACCCTGGAGCGGGTGCATAAGAGCGTGTGGTGGGGGTAGAACATGCTGCAGGGACTGCTGGGGTGGCGGAGGGGGTTGGGTCTGAGCTTGAGTTTGAGCCGGGTCTGCAGCAGTAGGAGGCGATTTGCGCTTGCGGGTGGTGCGGGTAGGGGGCGTTATGGGAGGGGGGTCATCCCGAAGACGCATTGTCTGGGGAAGCTGGGGTTGCTGTTGCTGTTGGGGGGAGGGTTGGATCTGCTGGGCCTGCTGCTGCTGCTGATGGTGYTGAACGTTGTCATTCTGCTGGGCCTGTGTCTGGCCTGTGTTTGAGGGCTGAGGCTGGTGCTGAAAGGTCAGCATTGAATGTGCTAGGGACTCTGAAGATTACCGAGTATTAGTAAGAGGCTGAGTAAGGCTGAGTCATGGGAGAAAGGAGGGCGAACAKCGATCACGTGCGSMTACATCACGTGCGCGTCACAGGGCACGATCAGCACGCACTCAGCCCATGATGTCCTGCCAGGCGCTCAAGCCCTTGGTCACTCTCCTCCCTCCATATGCCTCCCTCGTCCTCCAGATTCTCTCTTCGCAAACGCCTCTTCCCAACCAACGGCTCCAAGTCTTCCAAGCCTACTTCGCACCCCAACGATGGCTCCTCGACAACGCGCGGTAAGCGCATGCCCCCCCARCCTCTTTCTCACCCTCCCCCGCCTCATTCTCTTCCAGACACCCTGACAAACCCCGCCCAAGATGGCACTGACGATCAAGGACAGGACCCTTGGAACACCTCCGGACCCAGCCTGGCTTCCAGTCGTAGCACTCTTCCCTCAAAAAGCCATCGCGTACCCTTCTATCGTCGCAAGTCCAGCAAGTCTTCCGCTTCCCAAGGCACGCTCTCTCTCCTTGATTTGCTCCGTCCCATGCTTACTCCTCTCTTTAGGCTCCTCATCATCTAAACCCTCCTTTTTTACCCGTGTGGTTAACAAGGTCGTTCCTTGCGTCACCCCACCTGATACCCAGCTTCCTACCGACCAGACGAGGGATATCCAGAACGACGAGATACAGGCTACCGAGGCTAAGCCCGCTGAGCAGCATATTCAACGCACCCTGTCTGCAGGCTCGGTCAATTCCACCCCGCAGTCTCAGGATACCTCGGCGCCTGTTGATGATCCTATGACTCCGATCCCTCCAGAGCTCGTAATCCCCCCTCCTACACAGCTTCTCCCCATCGAGGAGACAGACGGCGTCACCTCGGGTGCGGTGCAGCCCCCCGGATCTACTGGTGGGCCAATTGCCCGTATTCCCACCAATGAAATGTCGAACTATCCCGACACCATAACGGACGAGGAAGTTGCGATGTTGGACGAGCAGGAGGAAGAAGAGAGGCTGATACGCAATGGCGGAAATGGAATACCAATTGGACCGGTGCGCCCTTATCCACCGTCATCGTCATCTACCCCTTACAGGCTACCCATAGGACGGAGGTCCCAAGCCACTCTTGCCACCAATCGCACCAGAGCATGCTGGTAGGAAGTGTCTGGTACTTGATCTCGATGAGACCTTGGTTCACAGCAGCTTCAAGGTGCTTCCCGTGTTACCGATCATCATTACAATTTGCTGAAATGAGCTATTTGTCCTAGGCTGTGCAACAGGCGGATTTCGTTGTTCCCGTAGAAATAGAATACCACTGGCACCATTTCCACGTTCTCAAACGACCAGGTGTCGATGAGTTCTTGAGAAGGATGGGAGAACTATACGAAGTAGTAGTATTTACAGCCAGTCTGAGCAAGGTATGTTCGCTTCGTGTTTTATTACTTTTACCTGACTCTGAGCCTTGTGTGCACAGTACGCTGATCCTGTATTGGATAAACTTGACATTCATCGCGTTGTTGCTCATCGGCTATTTCGGGAAAGCTGCTTCAGCCATAAAGGCAATTATGTCAAGGTCCGTGGTTCTTTGTCGTACTTAGGCTAACCCCTACTCAAAGCTCGCACAGGATCTATCTCAATTAGGAAGACCAATCTCTGATACCATAATATTGGACAACTCGCCGGCATCCTATATCTTCCACCCCCATAATGCAGTACCCGTGTCATCATGGTTCAATGATCCACACGACGCTGAACTAACGGATTTGATACCATTTCTTACTGATATCACGTCTGTCCCAGACGTTCGAGGCATTTTGGACGGGGCCAGATGATCATGCTATCACACGGTTCGACGGTGCTCGATGCACGTTGGATCCGCGCGAGACGAGCGTCGTGCTGGATCGCGCGGATCAGCTACTTCGTAAACGCGGAGCCCGTGTGTTTTCACACACATGCACCTACACACACTCATTCCTTAGGCCTCATCTTATCCTTCCTTCAAATTTGTGGGGAGGATGCTTGTCAACCAATACCCACTTGATTTGATACCAATCAGCAGGCTAACCAATAGCCTGGTTCTGCCACATGGTCATGCACAAAGTTCTGTTATCATGCATATTGCGACGCACGCTCCCTGTCCCTGTCCTCTCCCTACCGTTGATCTGTGTGTATAACAGTAAGTCTTATTTGTGATATATTCAGGGCTTTTGCCTTGGTCTGTTGTCAGAATACGTTTTCCCCGTGCTTCCGTTGTATCGGTCACTTCTATAGTTCACTACCTACCTACCTGCGCATGATACATAGTTTCTACRTTTATRTTTTCATGTCACACGATGTGAGTGACGGTGTGACGGATCGTCGGTCCCCCAGCTTTGCACCAAGTTACAATAAACTTGAGCACCTATGTCTCTACAACCGTGGATTCGGGACCATCTCATTGAAATTGCGGAGCAATTTGGAGCAGACCTCTTTAATGTACCGCCCTACCCTAAATGGCGGGTGGTACAAATCATCGAGGTACATGCCTCCAGCAAATTTCCTCTTCGAAGGTTTAGGGTTTACATCTAGTTCCTCCACACTGGGGCCGAGGACAAGGTCACAAACGTATGGGCAAGGGTGTCCGACTCAACCCAGCTCGTGACGGTCAAGTTTACTCCTGAGGCCTCTGCGGAGTATCTCATGTGAGTATACACTTTTTACCGAGCATTCATTCACCAGTTCGCTGATTGTGTGACAGGGTTGCGGGTAACATTCGATTGACGCAAAGTAAAACCGCCTTAATTCGTATAAAAAATTTCAAGCCATTTCTTGGTCGTATTCCAACATCTGAGAACAGGATGACCAGCGAGCCCACATTAGTCCTGGAATGTACGAGCGCGAAGCCTGCTGGAAGCTTTAATGAAGAGCGAATTGGGTTTCCCAAAGATGTTAGCACAAATCCTGATATCAGAATGTGGATCAAGGGATTGAAAGAAGACGGCGGTGCTGGGTCAGAGGTTTCCTTCCATTTAATAGCATTTGRCTTACCACATATAAACCAGGAATATTCTAAAGGAGAGGCGTATTGAGCGGGATAAGCATCGAGTAAATCAAATTGAAGATAGAATTTCGGCTTCAGTACTCGAACAGAAAAGGTTGGATGAYACCTTGTGCAGAGCGGCAGTCAAACCAGCGTCTCGGTCCCGGCTGAAAAATGCCGATGCTGCGGACTTGTTGAAAGCCTACCATCGCTTGTGGAGAACGGTGAGCCGCTATTCTGTGGCAGGAGTATTCCGATTGGGCTGAAATCACATGTTTGAGAGGAACACATCCTCGTTCCACGTTCCTTCTGAAATCGTGGCTGCGCTCAAAACTCTACCGAGTAGGTTTTGCTTTCCAAAGTCATGCGTATTGCCTAACAACATCCGTAGTTGAGCCCGAGGAGGAGAACGTCCAGTTGGCCTCAGTGGATAGGGGTGACGTCAAGARTCCTCGCAAGCGACGCCGTCTTGATGCTGGTGTGTATCAATATTTTATGGTTGGGCTATATATTTTGATTCATGGAAAAGGTACGGATGAAAATTCAGATGGGGGGTCATCTCAACCATTCTCGGACTGGCCCGCGAGTAGTGACGAAGAACGAGCTCCAACACCAGGACAGCGCCCACCTGCATCCCYTGCGCACCCAGCGAGTTCCTTTGCTGGGAGAGGTCCGACTTCTCAATGTTCTCCACCACCTGCTTCCCACAAAATGATTCCTTGTTCCCCGCCTCTGTCTTCTTATGCGAAAACAGAAGCGCCTATGTCATCATCAGAACAACTGCCGGAACTACTGCTACGTGCTTCTCAGCGTCCACGGCCCCGGGTCACCCGAAAGGTCCCTCCTCCTAAACAACCCCATGAGTTAGCACGACCATCGGGGCCAGAACGGGTCCTCGTGCCGGCTTCAGACACGTCGATATCTCAATCTCAATCGCAGTCCCAATCACAGTCTCAGCGGCATGCTGAAGAGCCCCACCAAGCAGCGATTCCGGACACCGTGCTTACCAACTTACCCGGTGGAAGGCAGGATTCAATATGGCGAGGTCAGGGCCAAGCATCTCCAAGGGCAACATATGCTTCTCAAGAAAAATCAGTGAAGCGAGGCCACATTCGCCAATTTGCGCGAAAGACTGCATCCGGCAGAGTAGGTGAACAGAAAAGGGCAAGTCCCGCTYTTCTCTCATCATCACCGAGTTCGAAGGGGGGTGAAGATACTGGAACGAGCGAAGGTGAGGAAGAGCGGGATGGGGTGGATGGTGTGGAAAAGCCTCGGGAGGCTGGGATGTTTCCRCCGAGTAAGGGGGACTCTWYTAATAATAATAATCCAAATGGCTCAAGCTCGAACTCGAATGTGGACACCCGGGTTCAACACGACCCGGGGGCATGGAGTGCGCCGAGTTTTATGAGAGAGAAGACAGGTGGGAAGCTGGGTGGGTTTGTGGTGAAGGTGGAAGGGTTGCGGCGGGAGGAGCACGGGCACGGGTCGTGGATGGGATGGCAGGAGCTGGAGCGAATACTGGTAGATAATCATGTGTGACTGTGACGAGACGTTACCATCGGGATGATTGTGATCGTGGGAAAACGCAGGCAGTTTCTCCAATGCCTCGTCGTCTCTGATTCTACCTTCCCTTATATTTTTCTCTCCCTCCTCCTCGTCGCTGCCCCCAGCGTCGCCAGCACCCGTCGCATACCCGCTGCTCGACGACCACCGTCGTCTCCCTGCCACCCTGTCCGCTTCCTCACCCTCGCTCAGCCCGTTTTCTGCCTGGGGTCGTGCCTCCCTCCGTGTCTCGTCCTCTTGGAGGGACTTCCTCGTTTTAATCATGAGCATCTCCTTCGCAGGTCTTAGCATCGTGTCGCTGCARAATCCCTTCACCGAGTTGGCTGGCTTGGTCGTCGGCAAGGGTGATATCAGGACCATGCTGTGTCTCCTCATCTTTTCCATCGTCTCGCTTGTTCTCGGTTAGCTCTCCTCTTCCGTCTTTCTGTCTTGCACTCTTATTGATTCCTCTCTCACTCTCTCTTCCCTGCTTTTCACTGACCCTTTCTTTTTTACTCTCCCGCAGCTTATCTTACCAATCCATCCGAGTCTTCCTTTCGTTCTTACCTCACCGAGCTATCTTTTCGCCAGCACCTCTGCCGTCTCGATGAGACCTGTGAGGACGGCTCAGCCAAGCTTCGTGACGGTGGCTCCCGGATTACCTCAGGCAAGGGCGCCACCGCAACAAATGGACACATTCTGCCCTTTGACGGATCATCCCCATTTCATTTCGCTAATCGTGCATCTGTCTCGTTACGAACGCCCAAGCATGTTTTCCATAGTTTTGGTATCTTCACCGTGGCAGCCATGATCCCGCTTCCCAAATCATCGACACGCGACGATCGCGACAGCTTGTTGATCTCGGATTCATGGTATATCGGAGCATTTGGCAAGTGGTGGAGGGGCGGTGTTTTGGAAACTTGGTACCAGGATGTCATCTCAAGGTCAAAGGATGAGGAAAGTTGGAGCTCAGGCATCCTCAGCATGAAAAGCCTCGATATGCTGCAAGACTTTACTGGTATGATCCCTAGCTATCTGCTCCGACCATATCCGCGACATCTAACCCATATAGCAGGTCCTACTGCGAAAACGGGGTTGCCGTGCCGTGTCGTGAATGGATCTCCTCCCAAACTACGCAACCGTGAACGTGCTGTTTACAAGAACAACATTGCCCATCAGCGTAGCACAACACCACCTCCACTACCTAAGTCTGCCTCGCTTCCTCTACACGCAACTCGAGTCTTGCCAGTGTCTCCTGAGCGCCCACAAATATTGGTTCCCCACCTCCCACCCACTCAGCCACTCCAGGTATGCAATGCCACAGAAGTCGGTGCTACAGGAGCCTCCGCGCTAGCTCGATCTCCATCGACGCTGTTCGATCAATCACCTCGCATCGCCCATGTTCTCGAACAAATCAACACCACCAAGACATCACTCGTTGATCTTCGCGCACAGCTTCACGATTGTCAAACTTCGGCTTCCCAAACCCATGCTTCCCTCCAAGGAGAAGTGAATTCCCACCGAGAGCGCAAGCGCATTGAAGACGCTGCCAAAAATGAAACCAAGTCACGTACTAAAGCACTTGATGATTCTAAACGCTCTGCTGAGGGACTCAAACGAGAGGTTGATAAAAAGCTAAAGGCAGCTCAAACCGCTCACGATCAAGCGAATTATCATATCCAATCGCTCGACAAGGAGGTGGCTGAATTACGGCGACGTGCCTATGACGACGAGGAACTCTTGCAGCAGAATGTCATCGAGGCCGCTTCCACTGAGCAGCAACTTACGGAAGAATTAGAATACAAGAGGCAAGAGATTAGAGCTGCGGAGGACACTATAACTACACTTACTCAGCGAGCGCGGGAGTTGGAAGACCAGCTGAATAGTGAGCGGGAAAGGCTTCGGAACAAAAAGGACTTGATTGAGAGCCGACGAACGAGGCGACTGCAAGCTTTGGTTCATTTCCACGACTCTCATCAGGAGTGTGCCCCCTCTGCGCAGAATACTTTTGCAGAGATAGAGAATGGATCGTTGGGCCATACTGTTCAGGTCGAACCGGAACCAAGCAACCAGTTTTCCTATCGACCTCACCTATTGTTGGACACCCCGCCCACYCTCGACAGCTCTATGCCTCTGACGATAGATCACTTTCCCGTAGATCGCTTTCCCGTTGCCTCGCCCATCCAATCCCAATATGACACGGTTCCCAAACCCTCGCAAGCACCATACAGCCTTGCGGGTTTGGGAGATAATGCTTCAAGGACGCTTGGTTTACCGATCTCATCCCCTACAGGCCAATCCCTCATACCGTCTGGGCTGATTACCTCACTTGATAATAGTGATGGCCTCTCTATCTCCAGGTCCTTTCAATCCGATAGTGACCCTTACCTCGAGAGGCGTGACAAGAACATATCACATCAAGCACAAAATCGAGAAGGGCACGATGCACCCATCACTTATAACCCCTTCTCTACGTCGCGTGTCCCCGTTCAGGATCCGCCGTTTCAATCTCCCCAGCTCGGCTCTTTTGAAGGTCATCCCTATCCCGGCCTATACGATAACGGGCATGTCAGCGGATTGGCTGAGACGGCGAGAGAGCATCAGCTTAATCAATGGACATCGCCAAGACAAACCGATGCTGACATGTTCCAATTCGATGCCGAGCCTTCTATCCGTCCGCACAAGCGGCTCCCCACGGTTTCAAGGGACCGATCAAGGAAAGGTCTTAACCCTGACGCCAAAGAGTTTAGCCTGCCCAAAGGGGGCTCAAACCCTCTCTCATCAAAGCACCATTCGTTGCCCTCCTTTGACAACCTCAATCCTAATGGTCTTGGGTCTTCTATCCTGACTTCAGCTACGTCGGCCAACGACTCACTCTTGCGCGCATTCGCGCCTTCACCTGCAGAACGTGAGGCATTGCAACGTGCCCTAGGGAATGCAAACACGAGTTTTGAACGGCTTCCTAGTTTAAGTGATGTGGGGAGCATCCCTTCGTCGCCATCTCACGTTCACGCATTACCCATCACTCACACCACGCACACAAACAAGCGCCTGCCCTCGTGGCTGTCAGCTTTCCCGCGCGGCCGCAAGTCGTTGTTTAGCCCATGGGACGATGAAGAACCTTTCAAGAGGGATTTTGYTCAACCGTTGGCTGATGTTGAAGGAAACCGTAACCCATGATGATGTTCATTCAAGTTTTGTCCCCCGCCTTTTGTCCCATCGTGTGGTAATGAAATTTATGAGGCATTGATGATTTGTAGAACAAGGTCTTAGTGGTCAGATCTTAAATAGCATGCAGTACTTTGTTCATACAATCACCGAGCTTGTAAATCAGTCCATTAATGATTTCTGAAGCAATGCTCTGTTATCAATCCCTTCCATACCTCAGTTCATAGATGGGCAGAACTTTCACTCAATGTCGGGCAGGTCTCGGTTTGATTAGTTTTTATTGCATTTCAGTCATCAACGATCGTAGCCCAGTCGTGTAGATATTGTACGTCAAAGGTTTTTGAAGGGGTTAAAAGGGGAATACTTAACGATAGCAGAAATAGTTAAGTTTATCCACTCTAGCTAAACCATAGGCCCGAAGAAGACAAAAAAAAAACATCATGGGCGAAACGCCCCTCCCACGAGGCTGCATCAAAATGGAGAGATAATGCAGATACAGCTCGTGGCAAGGGGGAGGGACAGAAATGAGTGACTGTGTAGCTGAATGTCCGTATTAGTAAACAGCGACTACGAGTAGACTGCTCAAGCTGCCCAGACGTTGGTGGGAAGAGGGGAAAAAAACCAAGGCAAAGGAGAAAAAAGAAAGGCTTGCGGGGTATATCAAAGGTGGATGCGCGTAGAGACCAAAGACGAATAAGCACCAACGACGGGAGAGGAGGGGGACGCAAAAGACAGACGAGTTTCGCGAGTGGCAGGGCACCGAGAGTGAACGAAGYGAGGGTATTGAAGGGGATCAAGTCAACTGACTGCAAGTATATCACGTCAAATGACTGACGCTTCAGGGATTCCCACTACCGTGCCCCGTCTAAYACCCCTCGTACATCATCAGCAGAACTTAGATCCGCCAGGAAAGGAACCAAATCCGTTAGTTCAGTATCATGAGGGTCATTGAACCACGAGGATACGGGAACAGCGTTGTTGGGGTGGAAGATATACGAGGCCGGTGAATTGTCCAGAATAATAGTATCAGCTATGGGACGACCAAGCTGTGATAGGTCCTAATGGCAAAAAAAAAAAAAAAGGCAAAATTTAACAAACAAAAATAAGGTGATTGCGAGTTTTTCCTTTACCTTGACATAATTTCCCCTATGGTTGTAACAACTTTCTCTGAACAACCTATGTGTTACAACTTTGTGGATGTCCAGCTTGTCTAATACAGGGTCTGCGTACTGAATAGATGACAGATGAGATAAGTGTATACCAARTCAGAATGGCAGCTTTACCTTGCTAAGACTGGCGGTAAAGACAACAATCTCGTATATTTCGCCCATCTTTTTCAGAAAGTTGTCGACACCAGGACGCTTGATCACGTAGACATTGTGCCAATGATATTCAATTTCCACAGGGACRACGTAATCGGCTTGTTGTATTGACTAAGAGCATGGAATGAGGGAAATAAGATATTCGCGGAAGTAAGTTGATAGCCAACCTTGAAACTGCTGTGAACCAGAGTTTCGTCTAGATCGAGTATAAGGCACTTCCTCCCAACATGTTGAGGTGCGATAGGAGGTAGCAAAGGTTTTGGAATGCCGTCCTGTAAATGAAAGGTTAGGCAAACGCCAAGGTGGGTGGCGGAAAGTGAGCTTACTGGGCCGATGGGGATTCCTGCTCCGCCATTTAGCAGGATTAATTCATCAGGGTCATCGTCCGGAATGTCGTCAATCTCATCGTCAGTAAAACTATCCGACTCGTCGCCGTCCGTGCTGGCGTTGCTCGGGACAGTAGAAGCACGGGAATGCTTCTCGGGCGGAGCGCCAGTGGAACCCGGAGGTACGACAGCACCTGATGTAACACCCTCTGTTTCTGCAACGGGCAAAGTCTTGGTAGGAGTGGGGGGTACAATCACATCCGAGTCGATTTGTGCATGGGGAAGAGGAGGGATAGGTGCCTGAGTGAGCCCTACTTCGTCAAATACTGCTTCCTGAGCATCCCTTAGAGCAGAACCATCCTGCCTTGGAGTTTGTTGAGTTGATWMGGTAGCCGCACTGTCTACTTTTTCTGAGAGAATCTTGGTGGGAGGAGCGCCCTGGGAAGTGGAAGGCAGAACGGGGGTATCGATTTCAATGGAGTGTGATTTGGCGGAGGGAAGACAAGGGATAAAGAGACGAATAAGTCTGGAGAGAAAAGAGGGCTTTGAGTGTTTGGGGGTAGCAGAAGCGTTGTGCTTCCCATTTCCGTTGACAGCAGGGTGAGCGGGTTCCGAACTCGAGGAACCGTCTGCTTTTCGGCGAGACTGTGGGATTCCCTTGTGGGTGAGGGTCGGAGTGGTAGAATTATCCTCCGTTTTATCGCCATCGCCGGGACTTTGAGCGTCCTTGGTTGCTACACGTGGCTGAGAGTCCGGAGGGACCGAAGGAGAAGAGGACGGATCGGCATTTGGGTTGGAGGAAGAAAGTGGGTCAGAAGAGACAGGGGCCTGCCCATTGTCAGGACTGTGTCTACCGAGAGAGGGAGCGGCGGGGGAGGGGGCGGGGTCGTCACTGTCTAACTGGGCATGTGCAGAACCGTTTGAACGCGAAGCAGTGGCAGCAAGCTCTTCGCCGGGATTTTTGGAGGGCTCGCTGGGGGGTTCTGCGTGCAGAGAGGGGTCTGGCACAGCCATTTTCAGGAGCTCGGGACGAGGAGGACGGAGGACTCGACGAGAAAGAGAGCAGTGTGCTCGACGAGGGCAGCGATGAGGGGCGTCGAGGAGAAAGCGACAAACAACCAATCACAATGTTCCTGTCACACACGTTCCCACGCCGTCCACGTGACAAGACGCGTCGCTGGCTTCAACTTTCTACCCCCTTCAGTACCGAGTAAGTAAGTACCTGGCAATGTTTCCAAAGGGTCCGCGCTTCCTGCCTCCCAAGAGTGAGTTTTGTTTGGCTATTCAACCCAAAGCTGCACACTCACTCACCGTGCCCCAGTCCCAGATGGCCCTGCCCCAAACGCCTACAACCCCATAGATCCCCCTCCAGAACCCTACAAACGAGGCGCTTTTCTTGAAAAGGCCACCCGTTTCTCTCAGGACAAGCAGTCCGACCTACCCGGTGCGTGTTGGTTTCCCTTTCCTTCTCTGCCCCTCCTCATCCCGCCTCACCAGGCCCCGCAACATCCAACAACAACGTCGACGCACCGAAATCCATCCCAGCCAAGGGTCATGCAAAGCCCCAGCCATCCATGAACGAACGGTACAACTTGCTGCAGAAGAAGCTCGAGGGTCTTGAACACCTCCATCAGGAGGGAAAGAAGACGGTAGGGTTCCTCTTTTTTTTGTGTTTCTGGCTATCTCTCTTTTTGACTCTCGGGCCTCATGCATGCCAAAGCACCAAGCGGAGCTCGATCGACTCAAGTCAGAGCTCTCCCGCTGTCAAAGCACAATCACGGATCAAACCGAGCGGATCGACAGACAGAAGAAGCAGAATGACACCCTTGACTTTCGGATACAGGAGCTGAAAAAAGCAGCCCACATAAACCAAAGCGAAATCAAAGAACTCAGAACAAAAYTRAAAATGGCCGAGCACGAAAAGACCWTGCTCACCACAAAGCAGGGAGATGTCGCAGAGRTGAAGARAACAATGCAATCGCTCGACTCCAAGCATCGCAATGATATCAAGGAACGCGACCAGAGGATCGCCGAATTGGAAAAAGCGGTAGCCTCGGAGAAGAAAAAACGCCAGGTTTCAGACACCAAGCTCCAGGAATTTGAGCGTAGAGGGAATGACGACGCTCAGGCCGCRCAGAATGCCGCAAAGAAAGCCGAAACTCAATCCATCGACGCCCAGCAAGCGCTCTCAGAGGTCCGTGGAGAGCTTGCCACTGTTCAGGATTCCCTTGCGCAAGAGCGAAAAGATTTCCTCACCCGACTCGCACASCACCAGTCTCTTCTCTCCTCCGCTGCGGCACAGTACGGTCAACTCGCGTCCAACGCCATCCCCGCATCCAACCACGCTAAACTCAAACAACTCTACACCGCGGCCGAGACAAAGATTCTGCGTCTTGAACGCAAACTCRGCAATACCGAAGAGCAAGTCTCGGAACTTGTCCACTTGGTTCGACAGGCCAATGATCGCAAYGGCCTCCTAGCGGAGCAACTCGACGACGCCATCTACCAATTATCCATATATGAAAACATGCTCAAGGATACTCCTCTACCACCGTCATCYGACTATTACGACACTCTTCGTCACCAACTTGAGCAGCTGAGGAGAGAGGACAGCACTCACCGCGAGGAATCCCAGAAAATCGAACAACAGCTACTGAGTCACCTATCCAACTACTACMGYCTTGGCTCACAACAGTTGCTCTTGGCTTACATTTCTGTTGACAAGGAGCTCACACAAACTTCTGCTCTTGCACGTCAACATTCCCAAGACCTCGCAAGTACCCTCGCGTCACATGAAGCGATTGCCGCCAGCCTCGAAAGTTTCCAGAATACTCATTCAAAGTTAGAGGAAGAGGTTCGCACTCTCAGAGCTTCACACGCCACCGCACAGCAAACCTGTACATCTCTGGAAGAACAAGTCGAGATCCTCAAAGAACAAGCCCGAGAATCAACACKCGTCCGTGATGCTGCCTTGAAGAAAGAGAAGGACACAATACAGCGACTGACGGCCACGATTCAAAAGGGCAGAATGGGAGAGGATGCCCTGCGAGACGAGATTGACAGGTATGTCGTCAAAGCGAGRGGGGGTCACAGGGGTTTCTGCGCCGTTCCTGATCCATCATGTCAATTGATAGGCTGTTGGCCGAGCTGGCCGACGCAGAACGGTATCAAGAAGCCTACTATTCTCTATCCGAGGAGATTGGTGCGCTCCTTGCCCGCAATCAACTTGCCGAGGAAGAAGCGGAGCGCCTGAGCAAATTTAATGCCGAGATTTTGGGACATCGCAATCCAGCACAGCGCATCGCCTATGTGGACCGCATTCGACGCGAGTTGGCCGATGCCAAACATGTCAGATTTCRATCTCAATCCCTTTGTGTATGACTAGTYCGTACTGATTTAACMCAACAGAAGATCGTAACGYTGTCGAGGGAACAAGAAGCCTATTTGGGGCTGAATGCGGACCTCCAACATGAACTAGACATGTACAGGTCGGTTATGACCTCAAAGAAACCGAAAACGCACATCACTCGTGTTCAGCGCATGCCCCTCTCAAACGTCACTCACAACCTCAACGCCAGCAGCGTGAATGCCATCCTTCAAACAGACACCATCGGTACTATCACAGGGGAAATGACATTGGATGAGATCACATAGTATGTAGCAGAGTTGTCAGAAAAATAACTTATGTTTGTACCCGTGTCATCCCCGAGAATATCTACATGTAAGATTGTGTATCAGTACA
>JAECYV010000008.1:58292-119638 GCA_023014305.1 Lepiota subincarnata
AAAAAAAAAAAGAACAAAAACAGTAACAACCATACCAAGCAAAGCAGAGAACCACAACAGACGATGGTGGGCTACAGTTCACCACGATGTTTGGGTAGTTCGTAGCCCGAGCTCGTTGACAAAGGCCGACTGTAACTCTCTTGGTATACGGCTGGCACGACGAAAGCGTCATCCTGATAAATCTGAGTGAGCCTTCGATAATAAGCCTTGTTCTTGCGTTTCTTCCACCAGATCCTATTTCAGCCAATGATTGATCAGTCCACAAAACACTCCACCCAGGGAAATCAGAGAGCACCCACAATCCACCAATGAGCAGCCCTATAAATACAACCACGCCAAGCAGTCCGCCGACCAATTTGAATTTGTTTCTATCAAAGAAACTCGTTAGCCCTTGTGGATCCGGATCCTTGAACACCAGCTTCCTGTTTGGCAACTCCCCACGACTCGGTGGGTTAYGCGGATCATAGCAGTATCGCTCGAAACACTGCGAACATTGCTCAGAGCGCGTCAACACTTGTGTGGATTTCAACCGTGCGCGGTCGAAAACTGCACATTGAAGGCATGTACCGAAATTGGGGTCGGGGGTATTGGCATTGGGGGTAAACCCTTGGGTTATGAGTTTAAACACTGCATCGAAGAAAAGCCGGGTATGTTTGAGGGTATAGGATAATTGAAAGGTTGCCGTGCTGCAGGGGGAGAGAGTGATACAACAACGTTGGAGGGTTTTTTTTTCACGGAGGCAGATGAAGAGAGCGCGTACTTGACTACCGGATCATCCCCATTGATGGGCGGCGCACTTGGTAGATATATGACCATTGGATAGTCGCCTGGACTCGGGGGATAGCACCCAAAGAACGTCGCTCGTGCGTTAACTCCAGCTGCGATAAAGTCTTCRACAGTAGCTGGAATAGGGGGAAATTGTTGATGAGATGCTTGCAGGATTGTCGACAGCCTCGATGTGGTTTTGATGAGGGACGAGCCACTATAGTGGTTGTGGTTTCCACCATCATTCGTGACTAATACAAAGTTTAAGATTGCACGCACTTTGGCCAATTGTTGGGATCATCTGCGCTCCCCTCAAGGGTCACAATAACATCCAGAGCTCTCTTCCTCACAAACAATGGACCATAAGGGATATTTTCTTGGTTCGAGGAACCATCTATGAGCTCTAGCCAAGTCGCGTCAGTATCCTGAAATGTGCTGGTCTTGAGCCCATGAAAAGGATTCGGCCAATTCGCGACATCTTCGGCTCTCGTGCGCACTTCCTGCAGCTGTCGCGAAAGAGTGTAGAGTAAGCCGGCACTATCTTCATCCGACATGCCCTTGATCTTGTTTCGAGCAAAATCGATGATTTGCTAAAAAGAGGTATCGTATATCGGCTATCCACAAGGTGTTTGAGATCAAGCGGCTTTACCCACATTGAACAGGCTTGCGCTGCTTCCCATCACAAAACCCGCTTGATCAAAGCCGGTGACACACGCTGACCCATTCTCAGGTTTTCCGTTCGAAAGGTGTGTCCCCACATAGGTCAAATTCATCCCGGCAGATAGGCTAGGGTCGTAGGATGCGAGCTCCATGGGGGTAATCTGATCAAAAATAGAGGGTCAGGCTCAGATAGGCAGCATGATTATGGACCCACCTCATACACAGTGGACTGTGAATCTAAGATCGTGGTTGAGTTCGAGCCAAAAGGACGTGCGTTGGCGACAGCGATAGGGAATGGTACACGAAGTTCTTGGTAGGCAGGTATTTCGGGTATTTTTGACCATAATTGACCAGCACCGTGGGCGGTATCGTTTGTGAAAAAGTTGGCACGTGTGGTCTGGTTTAAGAAATGGTAAGAAATCATTCTTGACCACGGATCAGTCAAGCTAGTATCGCTGAAACAAAATCAATCTTGGACCAGCGATTGGTTGGTGGGGGGGTAGACATACATTCCCGCATCTGCTTTGGCCTTGACACTCCAGAGGATACTCCCAAAAAACTCCTGGTTTTTGTCCGAGAATAGATTGGAGCCATCCGGAGTCGCCAGGGGGAGATCATACTTCCAGCCATCCAAGTCATTTCCATTACCCATAACTAGGTCCTGGATATTAGGAAAGTTGTTGAAAAGTAAGGAGCCAGTGATCCACGAGCCACCTAGAAAAGGAAACCAGCTAGTTCGCCGTGTCCCATGTAGCAGTAGCCCATAAAGATGAACAACACACCTGACAACCCGGTCAGATACGAGGTTACCTGCAGCAGGCCACCTGTGCCTGCAGCCTTGGCAGACCCGTTTCTTGCGTCCAGGGCATTGAGGCAAGCTGCGGCGTATAAAGCAGACCGCAGGCCACCCCCAGGGATGGCTGCCCCCACCGTTGGCCATACAATGTTGTTGAGAGCGTTGAGGTCATAGCCCATCTGTGAGCCGTCGCCTAGCCAGTCTTTCCATGCGCCAGGCAGGACTTGCTGTGCACGGGCGTTGATGTATGCCTCCTCTTGGGGGTGCAGGGTCTGGTTCTGCGGGGTGAATAGTCGGACAAGCTGTGTGGTGGAAAGGTCGGGGCACTCGACGTTGGTGCTGGGGGCATAGTCAGTGACGGCAGAGCTCTGGGCGAGGAGGGGGGTTGGTAGGAGGAGGAGGAGGAGGAGGAGGAGGAGGAGGGGCGAGCACAGTGGCTGCCGCATGGGGGACAGGGAAACAAGAGAGAGAGAGAGAGCGAGGGAGAGACAATCGTGGGGAGATACTGGACACTTGTATTTCTCGCATTGTATGGTCCTCGGAGATGGCGGAAACGGGCAACAACAATTTATTTTAAAMATGTTTACAGAACAACATCGGTCAGTCGTCGAAATGGCCCTCAAACAGGTAATTCGCCGCCAGCTCTTCATTCTTGTCACACGCAAAATACGCCTCCAGTACTGCCTGGCGGGAGAACCCGAGCGCCTCGAGCTGCAACCATCAGTCAGTTCAGCACCGGCCGTCCCGCTTGACACATAGGGGCACAGCCCAAACTCACCCGCTCAATCGCTGCCCGCTCTTCCGCAGTCACACTGATGACCTGGGCACCTGGCGGTAGAGGGCCTTCAGGATCATCGTCATCTTCGTTGGCCCCGAGACCTAGCAGCTGGGCAAAGCCCATGGGGTCCGCCGCAAGAACTTGGGCCAGTCCAGGGTTTGCTGCTGCAACCTGCTGCATGAGCGGCTGGATCAGTCCGGGGTTCTGTTGAACAAGTTCCCGAAGTTGTTGGATCTGGGGATTGTCGCGCAGGGCGGCCAAGTCAACCTGTGGGAGCCCGCCACCCGTGCCAAGCCCGGGGCCTGCACTACCTGCTTGTTGCTGTTGTTGGGCTAGCTGTGCCACATAGAAGAATGCCGTTAATACAATGATCAAAATTTTTTTTAAAAAAAAAGCTGCGACCGGAAAACTTACCTGGAATAGGTTTTGAGGTTGATTCGCTTGTGGGGCCGCGGACGCCGAGGTAGCGGGAGGGGCAGCAGCGGCGGGGGCGGGACCAGGCTGTGACGGTGGGTTCGCAGATGGAGGGTTGGACTGAGCAGGGGGCTGACGCGCAGCGGAGGGCCCAGCAGCTTCCGCTTCGAGGTGTGCCGGGATCCCCTGAGATGAATCATGGTCAGGCACGGAGTAACATAGTTTGGTTTGTTTACCGTCATCAGATATTCCACAGCACGATCAGGGTTGTTGAAGCTAGCGCGCAGGGCACGCAATACCTGATCCCGGTCAAAWCCCATTTCCTCCAGATTCCGGACTGTGTTCTGCAAAGCCTCCCCGGTCACGAATGCGCTGCTATCACCGAAAGGAGATGTCACAGAAGAGGGTATCGTCGTCGTYGTTGTTGTTGCTGCTGCTGTTGTTGCTGTCGTCGGTGTCGTTGTCGCCGGTGTCCCTGTTGCCGGAGGTTCCTGGGTGGATGCTTGTGCTGGAGGTGCTTGTGCTGGAGGAACAGAGGTTGTAGTGGAGGCGGCGGCGGCGGCGGCGGCGGGGCCAGTAGCTGGGGCTGGAGCGGGTTCCGGGGTGGCTTGTGTAATAGCCGGCTCGGCTTTGGGAACTTTGGGCTAGGGACATCCGGGATCAAACCAAGTGTCGGAGGGTGAAAGGATAGGGAGAGACGATACCTTGGCCACCATCAGCACGAAGAAATCCTTTTCCTTGACATTGCATGATTCGATTGTCTTGTCGTCAGCAAGGATTTTGCCTGAGTAGATGATTTTCTGAGTTGCTGCATTGTGTGCGTGAGCCTGTTCGATCTTGCGTTTGAGGACGCCGATGGAGTCCTGTGGCTCGACATCTATCTGGGACAGACAGAGAGGTGAGCGAGGCCTGTGTGTGTATGTGTGAAGGGGGGATACCTGGTAGACTGGACCCTGGGTGCTCTTTATCGTGATCTTCATGGTGGTCAGGAGCAAAAGCGACGCGTCATTTGTCACAGTGACCAAGCGATCCCCTGACTGCCTCTGCTCTGCCTCTGGCGACCCCATGCTGCACGAACCCGGCGACGACCATGTCCGCAACCTCGCCGCCTTTATCCGCACAAACGAAAAGGCCCTTGCAGAGCCGGCGCTTGCCCCCCGCCGCCGACGCCGTTCCCCTCAGCAGCCAGCAACACCAACACCAACAACATCCTCCACCTCCGTCATCAATCCCCTGACATGGTTCACCCCCTCCTCTGCCCCCCGCCCCCCCAAACCTGTCGTCCTCTCCACCGACATGCACCATCTCTTCTATATTCTCATGCGCCTCGAGGCCTTGGGCTATGATGTCGGGACTCTGGACGTCGAATTCGACAACCCCTCCCGACCCACCAGCTACATCAACTTTGCAGAGCAAGACAAATCAGATACCCTCTCCCTGGCCTCATTCCGCTCCTCCCTCTCAGCAGTCTCCAGCCTCTCCCTCGGCGTCGGTTGGTGGTCTCGCTCAGAGGTGGCGGACATAAACTCAGAGCTCAAGTATATCTACAGCTGTTTCACCAAACTCCCTGCTCTCTCCATCGGAGGGCCCACCGGGAAACTTATAGCGGAAACACTGAACGATATACCCTCAAAGAACGCACTTCCACTCGATATCTTCAGGAACCTCCAGATTCTGGAGTGTGTAGATATCGACCCACGCCTCTTGTTGGGCTGGGACAGGCTGGCAGAGAGCCTGAGGTCTCTCAAGATCAAGCGGAGTGGGCTCGAGGACATTGCAGACGTATTCATTGGTACCGTCCTTGACGATCAGGCGAGGCGCGCGGGGAGCAGCACCCGCAAACGGCAGCGGCAGATCCCCCCTCATTCAAGCAGGCGGTCGACATTCCAATCCAGCCAGCTGCCGGATGCTGTTCCGGAGCTAGAAGAGGACCTGGACGAGCAAACCGGATCTTCTCCCCCMACACCGTCCGTTCACCAGCTCTCCCCTATGAAATGGGCCTTTCTCCGGCACTTATCCCTCTCAGACAACGGCTTCACATCCTTGCCGCAGGACATCCTCGCCTACCTCACCTCCCTTACTCACCTCGATCTCTCATCAAATCTATTTGTATCTATCCCGTCCGGCTTGGGCACCCTCTACAACCTCGTTTCTCTCAATCTCTCAGACAACATGATTGATTCCGTCCTCGGCATCTACCAGAACCTAGGACAGATCCTCCACCTCAACTTGACATCCAACCGCCTCGAGTCTATTTGTGGCCTGGAACGCTTGCAAGGTTTGGAACGTGTCGACCTCCGTCACAACTTGATCGAGGAAAGTGCGGAAATCGGACGGCTGGCCACGCTGCCAAACATTGCAGAAGTCTGGATCGAGGGCAATCCATTTTGTGACATCGAAGACAATTATCGCGTGGCCTGCTTCGACTACTTCTGGAAGGAGAGGAAGTCTATCACACTGGATGGCTCACCCCCTGGATTCTACGAGAAGAGAAGCCTCACATTGCCTCCTCCAGAACAGATGACATCAACGAGACCCATCTCGACCGCCTCCTCGCCTCCTGTCGTGACGGTGGCACATGGTCATCAACCATCCCATTCGCTGAACGGTCCCGCCATTCATGGTGATGCCGGAGCTCCCACTTCTTCTCTCGCCGACTCATCTCCTCATCCTGCTCCAGTCCCTGCAGTTGGGGTGAGTGGCAAGGCCCCGCGTCGAAAGGTCAAGCGCATTGTCGACCTGGATGGAAATAATAGCGAAGGAAGCTTGAAAGGAGCTTCGCACTCCCGTATACGGTCTGTGGATTGGGCAAAGGAGAAGGGCAGGGAGAAGAAGAAGGAAAGCCCCAAAGAAGGCTCAACGACCGAACCCGAACGTAAATGGGGACAGATTGGCACAGTGGATTTGAAAGCTGATCCGTTTACTGCTCTTCAAGAGCAGCCGAGGGTCGCCGAGACAACTCCACCACAGCCAAGCCACAATACGATGGACTTTGGTTCGTTATCTCCGCGACGGTCCCGCCACAGTCGTTATCAGACCGAATTCCTTCCCGCGACAGCTTCCGGGTCAGGACCCACGAGCTCTCCCGGCTCAGAGGGCAGTCGCAAGAACCGTAACAACGCTACCTTGGCATCGCGAACGGGCGCACGGCGCGCACGAGTCAGTGCATCTGTGTTCGAAGGGCCAAGGCCACACTCTGACGGGGAGGAGGATGGAGGGGAAATTCTGGATAATGCAGAGGCATACAGGCGGCGGCTGGAGGCGTTGAAGAAGGACATGGGAGAGGGGTGGTTGAAGATCTATAGTCAGACGGTCGATACTACTTAGTTAATACTCCCAGCTAAGTACGTAGTAGCAGTACTTTGTAGGCGTGTGTGTGTGTGTGTGTGTGTGGTTTGGCGTGACAAGAGTGTGACAGCGGTGGCCAGTCAACCGTCTCTTTTGATTTCTCATTCCCCGTGTCTCTGCTTTTTCACTTTTCATCCCACCTCTCTTCCACGTCGTTCGTTACCAACAAATATCACAATCATGGGTGCAAATCTATCAAAGGCCCTTGGTACGTCCTCCCCTACTCCTGCCATCTTTCACCCTCACGTCTCTTGCCCCCCCGAAATAGGCAAGATCTTTGGAAACAAAGAGATGAGGCTGTTGATGCTCGGACTGGACGCAGCTGGAAAGACCAGTATGCACATCTCACCCCCAAACTTGTTTCACAACCTAGTGCTCACCCTCACCCTCCCCTTCCCCTTAGCCATCCTCTACAAGCTCAAGCTCAACCAATCAGTGACAACTATTCCAACTGGTGCGCCCCCAACAACAACCCCCTTTATGTAGAGCGCACCAACAGGTCCTCCCGACAGTCGGCTTCAACGTTGAAACCGTAACGTACAAAAATGTCAAGTTCAATGTCTGGGACGTTGGTGGCCAGGACAAGATTCGTCCTCTCTGGAGACACTACTACACTGGCACCCAGGGCCTCGTGTTCGTAGTGGACAGCCAGGACAGGGAACGCGTTGACGAGGCCAAGCACGAGTTGCACCGTATACTGAGTGACAGAGAAATGAAGGAGTGTTTGCTCCTCGTGTTTGCAAACAAGCAGGACCTTCCCGGAGGTACTTCACTCTTCACTACTTGATCCTTTTTTCAAATCTCTTGCTCACTCAACCTCTAGCTATGTCGCCCGCTGAGGTGACTGAGAAGCTCGGGCTTCACAAGATGCGAGATCGTTCTTGGTATGTGCACCCTAGGTCTGTCCATTCCTGATTGGCTTGAGGTTCCGCCCATTGACGCCCTACCAGTTGCGCAACTACTGGAGAAGGTCTCTTCGAGGGCCTGCAGTGGCTATCACAAAATGTTAAGAAGCGCCAGCAGTAAACATRTGTTGCCACACTTTTCACGCCCAGGTCCCCCACTTTCTCCCCCGGCTGCCGCCCGCCACCCGCCCCCATGAGCTCTCACTCCAAATACCCCTTCATGCCGCTTTTAACTCGCTATTCACGGTCATGCACGAAACTGCCCACGTACCAACGGACGCTTCCTTATCTCCCTCACGTCTCTCCCCTTCTTTCTCCTCTTTGTCCTTATACTGTTATCTCTTATTCCCCCCATGTTTATATTCGAGCTTGTTTTTTTACTTTGAAGGGTGGTGGTAGGTCTATATACATTCTAATGGATGCCCGTTGCTTGGATAAGTCGACAAGCTGTTCTCTCCTTGCCGGCGGAATAAGGGTTGACATAGCCTGGGGTTGCTTCCTATCGTATGCCGTGCTCGATGCTTGACGGTGACTTTCACGTCATTCCGTATATGCTGGTGTTTGCCAGTCACCTAAAGYTCACAAAGAGATATGTACGAAATATATGGCTGACATAATAAACCTTTTCCCTCCCCATGCTCTCAACCCTTCGGAATGCTACCAGGAATCGCACCTTTGCTACCCATTGCGTAGACTCCTTCACTGGAGCCGTAGGAAACACGCCCCTGGTGCATTACACACATCCTRTTTKGTGGCCAACTTTTTGACTGTTTAAAAAGATTTACTTGAAACGGCTGTCAGARAGGACAGGATACCAAATCTAYGGCAAGGCAGAGTTCCAAAACCCCGGAGGCAGCGTAAAGGACAGAGCAGCCCTTGGGCTCATCCAACATGCGGAACAGGAGGGAATGCAAGTTTTTACATTTCCCTCCGCATGTTGTTCCATTGTCCTAATTCAGGCGTCAGGCTAAAGCCTGGCGGAACGGTTGTCGAAGGAACGGCAGGAAACACTGGCATCGGACTGGCACATGTCTGCAGAGCCCGAGGATACAAATGTGTCATTTACATGCCCGATACCCAGGTATGAGGGGATGGGGAAGAGTAGTGCCCTTATGTTCCTGCATCTCATGTTCTCGCAGAGTCAAGAGAAGATCGACTTACTGCGTATGCTTGGCGCCGACGTCCGTCCTGTTCCAGCAGTTGCCTATGAGAACCCACTCAACTACAACCACCAAGCGCGGGACCATGCTGTAGGGCTGAACAACGCGATTTGGACCGACCAATTTGACAATACAGCCAACGCTCAAGCTCACTACACCACCACAGGCCCCGAAATTTGGGAACAAATGCAAGGCCAATTGGACGGATTCATATGTTCGACCGGGACCGGTGGCACGTTAGCTGGTGTGGGTAGATATCTCAAAGAGACTAGCAAGGGGAAGGTCCAAGTCTGGTTGGCTGATCCGCCGGGTAGTGTTTTGACAAGCTACATTACAAGTGGTGGTGAGTTAACTGAGAGGACGGGTTCCTCTATCACGGAAGGTAGTCCATCCACGGCTTCAGCCGCGTTCCCCCATTAATCATGCTGCCTTTAGGTATCGGTCAAGGTCGTATTACGAGCAACCTGGGCACCTTTATAAAGGATGTTGATGGAGCTTTCACTGTTCCGGATGAGAAATCGATTGTYATGCTTTATGAGCTGCTGGACACTGAAGGCCTGTATCTGGGTGCAAGTTCTGCGCTCAACGTTGTCGCCGCCGTTGAACTAGCAGAAAAATTGGGCAAGGGTGAGTTCGGGGAGATCTACGACGATATACCAATCGTTCACAAGTGATTTCAGGCTCCAAAGTAGTGACAATCCTTTGCGACGGTGCCTACCGATACCAGAGCCGCTTATTCTCCAGACAATGGCTGATTTCGAAGGGGTTGGAGGAAGTCGTTCCATYCCACCTCAAGAAGTATACTGTTTTGGATTGATTTCGGAGGAATATATAATGCTTTTGTCATTGGTTGCATCCATTAGTGTTGTTAATGTCACAAGACGCTTGAAGATGGCAGCAGGACATACGGCATAAATTACTGAATGGGGTGTAAGGTGTCTATGTAGATGAGTTGGTACAGAATCAGGCTTGTGCATTCGAACTTCCGCTCGTGGTTGACTGCGTGCCAGGCGGAGCAGAGGACAGCGGTTGCGCAGAGTCTGCCACCGGTTCTGACGCATTGAATTCTGCCTCTATTCGTTCATGCGCACGGAAGACTTTGGAYTGGAGGTAGTGTGAATGTACAGGTTGTTGCACCTGCTTGCCAGGCGTGGGCTGTTCAGGTTTTGGGGGCGGGGAATTAGCTTTGAGCAGGTGTTCGTAATTCTGATAGGGATTAGCAAAACAAGGTCCCACTGAGGCAGAATCGCAGAGCGCACCTTGACGATACTCTCCATGGCCTCTCCACGCTTCACGTTCAGAATCAGCTGCGCTTCGTCRAGTGTCATTCGATGTTGCCGGGTGAGGTTGTCAGTAACGGATCCAGACGTCGCATTCCCGACACCAGCAGCGTCGCCGCCCATGGCTCCCTGTGGCGACTGCTTAGCATCTGGGCGGGGCATCAGAAAATCTTGTCCACGAAAAGACGAGCGAACAGAACATACTCTTCACRGCCTGCCGCCCGGCTTCGTAGAAAGCCTTGCTCAGAATGCGAGACCCAGTGATGAGGATCTGGATGATGGCCCTGGGCGAAGACTGTAGACGGTGGTCAGCACACGATGCAAGGAACGGGAGAGGAGAGCGAGTGAGTGTATGCGCACCATGGAGGGGGGCAGAGAGGGGATGAGCCTGTGCACGTGACATCTTTTYCCAAAATTTCTACCCGACGGGGCGTTGCGTTGGGCACAAGACTCTCGATGGAGGCCTCTCCCAAAAAACGAAAGTCGCACAGAGACACAGGAAAGCCCTCGAAGAAAAGAAAAGTCGCCTCGCAACACGACGATGCCAACATTGAGTTTCGTGCTGTTACTGCCTCGCTCGTCCTTTCTGTGCCGCCCATGTTCGCACACAATCCCCGGGCAGGCGTTGAAGAGATGCTGGACTCCATGATCATGAGGTACAGCATCCTTTGCGCATGCCTGTACGCTTCCAAACATTTCCTCCTGTCGCAGATACATCCCTGCCTTTCGCGGCATCGCCCTCTCTCATTCAAACTTGTCCCTCACCAGGAAGAACGCTACCATCAAGGGCGATTGCCCCTTTCTTGTCTGCAGCGTCCAGTTCGACGCAACAGTATGGAGTCCAAGAGTTGGTATGTGCCTGGGTACGTATTGTATTGGTTCGGCGATGGCCCCATTAACCCATGCCTTCTAGTTGGCAAAGTCAACCTCTGCTCGCCTGACCACATATCCTTGCTCATACACCGGACCTTCAATGCCTCAATACCCCGGCATCATATACCTGCAGACGAATGGCAATTTGAATACGGGCCCGCTGAGAATGATCCAGAATTCGGAGCAGGGGCTGGAGGGAACGAGGGTAGAGAGAGCAGTTCAGAGGAGGTCAATGCAGAGGAGAGTGCAGGAAAGTGGGTGCATCGTCTGACAGGGGAAAGGCTGGGTGGGGATCGAGGGTATCTCGAATTCACAATTATTGGGTGGGTGCCTGCTATTTATTTTGCCAAGAAGGGAACGGCACCAAGATAATTCTATACAGGCTAACTGTGGCGAACGAAATGCTTTCGCTCCAAGGATCCATACAGGCTGATCCTTTCTCACCCAGACACTCGCTGCGGACAACACAGTCCACGCAACAAAACGAAGAGGCAGCGACTGACGACGACGAAATCGTGGCGGACCTTGAAGACTCTGACGAAGAAGCGAGCAGCGGTGCCGACACTTTCAAGACCCTGGGACGTCAGGCGGTGCAGGCAATTGTGGTAGAGAAACGAGAACGAAAGTTAAAGGAGTCGGAGCAGCAGTCCGAAGCGCCGAAGAAGAAGAAGCGAAAAGTGAAAAAACCCGACGAGCAGGAGGTGCCTGCTTCCACAAAGACAAAACGGACACGGTCGAAGTAGCTGTAGTTACTAGTTAAGTGGTTGATAATAATAAAAAAWGACAAACTTTTTCTGGCAAAAAGTATCGTGGATAGGCGCTACCAGGGTTCGAACCTGGGTTTCAGGAACATTCATCAGAATCCTGAGTGATAACCACTACACTATAGCGCCACCAAGGGGCCATTGGAATGTATACATGTCATCATTACTCATGACTCTGTACGCCACCTCCTCCACTGAGCCTCCACAAGCGGTTTCCGGCCAGCGATGACCACAAACCCATCTCACATTCTCATTGCCCGCAACTCGAGAGGACCAAACAACCCAATAGCCTCCCTCAGCTCCCCCACAGAAACCCATGCAGCCGCAGCTGGCATATTCCGCTCCTCCGGCTCACCTCCGTGGGTCCTGCAGGAGTGCGAGTCTGACGACATCGCCTCCGAAATAAGCATCGAGGGCCCGGAGGAGGCGATAGAGCTCAGCGAGACTTTCACAAAGAACAGCAGGTTCCCTGGGACCGTCAAAATCGTAGTCGAAAGCACTACCTTCTGGTTTGGCCACAGCCTTCTGACTTGGCCGGGCTCGTCCACTGACATATTGCTAGGGCCCACAAGGAAGTGCTCTATTTCGCTTCTCCCTTCTTCGAAGCTGCACTGAGCGGTCACTGGTCCGAAACTGGCCGCCCTCCTTCCATGTCCTCGGTCATTACTATCTCCCAACCTCCTTCTGTTCCCGGAGACCCACCCGGTCCAGAAACTGAGATGACGTTCACTCCAATGGACCCTGACATAGACTCTACTGACTCGGATGTGTTGATTGACGTTGACAATGCCAGGCTGACCGAAAGCGAGGGCAGCGATAGCGAAGCGGGAAGCCAGTCAAAGGCTCGGGCGCGAGATGACAGCCTGGCTAAATTACAAGGATCAGCCTCGGTTCGTGAGAAGACTACCTCGAGCGCGTCCGCTTTGAAACCGCGTAAGGTTTCCACTGCTCATGCTAAAGTTAAGCGGCGGGCCAAAGAYGGTCCGGATGCAGTGATAGTTCTCAAAGAAGAGCGAGTGAGTAAGTTCACTATCTGCCCCCCCGGCGACACTCCTGAACTGCTTTTGCGACCTCTAGGCGAGCACATTTCATGATTTCCTCAAATTCGTATACCCACAGTCTGTGTCAAATTCCTGCTTGGCTTCGTATTCCTCATCCTCTTTTCTAGTCTTGAATGCACTATCACTTGGAACAACGTCGAGAGTTTGATGAATATATCTCATAAATTATGTGTCACATCACTTCAGCAAGAATGCCTCAAGTTCCTTATCACTCATGCGGCAGGAAGACCCATCAAGGCCATGCGCATAGCAGAACTTTTCGAGGAGGAAGAACTTTATCGCGAAGCCAGTCGCTTTGTCCTCGACAACCCCGGTGGGTGGTCCGAACATGAACTCAACACTCTCAGCAAAGAAACACTCCTCAAATTGGAGAAGAGGTACTGTTCGCCATCCAACACCCACCCCCRAACTTAATTGACCCTGGATCGGCTCAAAGGCGAACGTGGTTTCTCGAGCGTGTACTCAAATTAGGCCTGACGCAAGTCAACAAGGAGTATCAATGTGTAAGCTGCGCTTCTACTCCTCCATTATCCCCCCGTTCTCAATTACAAAGTGTGGTACATGCCCCGACCCTGTCACCTGCGCCCGTCTGTTGGACGAGAAATGGAGGCAAGCCTATAACGCTGTGTTTCGTTTCGGTAATGTCAGGCCTTCTCAGTCAAACACCATTTTGATCGAGGTCACATCCACAGGGCCTCCCCAACCATCCATGGTTTTCCGATATTTGCGACAACTTGAGGGCGTCAGCCCGCCTCTATCTCTGACTCAGACTGTTTGTCAGGCAAGTGCAAAAGCATTTACTGCTACTCGTATGTGGGTTTTCTATGTGCGTAATGACACTCTTGCTTAATTCGCTGTTCCAGTGTTTGACCGAATGTTTTCTCTTGGTGTGAGGGCGGAGAGCGTCCCTGTCAACGGTCGGGTCACTGCAGCAGCAGTTGCAGGCGCAGCAACGGGACCAAGGCGGCATTTCTTGTATTGTACTCTTAAGCCTGATACAGGGCACAAGCCAAAGAGATCGCGAGAGCATCTGTAGCCTCGGACAGTATTTTTGATGAGCACAAACTACTACGCGTCAACGTGATCTCCATCTTAGTACGTTGTAGTGGTACGCTGTAGTAGCCTCAGCGTGTGCCCCTGCTCGTTTACTCCTACCACCATCGCTTTCTGCCCACACGAGTCCATTCAGCAACAAAGCCATCAGTCATGAAGGAAAGGCCACTGTTAAAAGGTAACCCAGTGAAAAATATGAATTCTCGAATTCTGGCAAGGACAATAAATAAAACACCTGCGAACTCGAAAGCATACCGATGACCACAACAAATCCCAGCATATTGTCATATTTAACAGTACAGGCAGCGTTACGCGAAATTAGGATTTGAAATGCTGAAGCGGCGATGACTGGAGCTGTTGTGCAGTAGTTGCATAATAATGCTCAAAATATTTCAGGATAATATTTGAGGTTACGGCACTGTCGGTGATACTCGATATTGTCGCCGGTGCTAATCGTGGTAACCGAGAGCCTGTGTCGTGTGTGTTTAACCGGGAACGAAAGTCAAACAACGCTGGGCAGCGAGGGCTAAACCAGCCCTATCGTCAGGGATATCCAAAAACTAAAAGTCCAACATCTCAGGGACTCCGAAGAAACTAAGAGATCTGTGCGTCCTTAACGTAGATACATTCGCCTTGATCTCCTTCCGACACGCTCGTTGCCCAATATGAGAAGCTAGAAGCTCTCAAATGCGAGAGTGAAATGCGCTGATCGAAGTTAGAGAGGGATGTCTAATTCTCGAATCTTCCTCTATTCGTCAGGCAGGGTTAAAATGGACGTTACGAATAATACTCGCTGGGTCCAAGCGTCCAATTTGTTCATCGTAGTGATAGAACACAATCTTAGTGCCAAAGGCATATATACCGTGCAAAACAGGGATTTCAGCTGGAGGTCGGCTTCCTGACGCTTCGAGGAGAGCCGAAAGTCGGCAGGTTGAATGACGGACACAGGCGTCGTGTTCACGTATATATAGAGAAGAACGACGAAAATTCGACGGCCTCACGCGCTGTGACGGGGGGAAATTAAGGAACAGCTTCGAATAAGGTGTCGGCAGGGATATTGAGGCGGCGGTTCCAAGATCCGTAGAAAAGCTTCTCAGATGTGGCAGTCGATGCTCCAGCGGTGGAAAAGGAGCGCATGATGATTTCAGGCCAGGGCCGGGAATTCTCCATTTACGGCCAGACATCGGTACCGCACCTATTTAAATTAATTCGAATTCTTTAACTTTTTGGTGAAAGGCTGGTCACGTAGTGTGACAGGTACACGTGGCCACAAAGCACAATGCCGTATTTCGAGAGTAAAGCCAGCGGTCCTATGGGCAGTACAGTACAGTACAGTACATACAACATACATAGATGCGCTCCCTTCATATCTATTAATTGATTATTGTTGTTCGTGTGATAATGATTTAACAATATTAAAATAGTTCTGTAACGACTGTATAGGTACATCCTCGAATATAAGGGTATGGGTGGGTATTCAGAACATGGATGATAAGAGAGTAGTCTGGTATGCAAGAGCAAAATGGAACACAAGGGCTTCGTTGCGGTAAATATCCATAATACCTTTTCACAACACGGGAAAAGAAATGCGTCCGAATGAAAAATAACCTCAGAGTTTACAAAGTATGGAAACAAATGAACAAATGGGATTTATGCACCACTGAATACTTGAGGTGCATTTTCGACGAGCCACTCAACAAAGAGCGCTCTCTGAGCCATGTCGTCGAATTCAGCGCTAGGGTCTCGAGACCTGATTAAAGTCGCTGCGAAAACAGTCGGATCAGCATGATGATGATGACGAGGCCACCCCCCTCAAAAAAAAAAAAAAACTAACGCCCAAAAACGACACCTAGATTTCTCGCTGTCATCAAATTATTTTCGTTTCGTTCATGAATGCTAAAAAAGACGGATTAGATTCCTTGACCCTCATCACGGACAGTGGCATCCTTACTGATTGAGATGTAACATCAACAGACGGAGTGTATAATAATGTTCACTTGGTAGCTGTTTAACAAGTTCGGATAGGGTTCTGTTCTTGACAACAAGGTCTTTGATAGTGACACCCTGAACGAATTGATCATAGAGCTCGTATGTAAGGAGTGGGTTGGGTAAGGAACGGAAGTATGTCTTGAGAACCGAGGTGACGCTGCAGATGTCATTGAATCGGTCGGTATCGAGTAGATCAAAGGCTTCATAATCTCCGCGTTCAAAGAGCTGAGTTATTGTCTTGGACTGACTCGAACCGCCCGTTTTGCGGTAGATACCCTCGTAATCAATAGCTATAAACGCCCAAATCGTTAGTCAATTCGGTTTATTCGGTCCACATCAACGCACCCATGGTTTCGACAGCTGCAATGCATTTCTCGACTATAACAGGCACTTGTCTATCGCCACCTCGACTGTCGGCTTGGACTTGCTCCGCCAGGTCTCTTCCAAAGAGCGAGGGTGCTATGGTAGACAGTTAGGACTGAAGGACCGCACACACAGCATAACAAACAGACTCACGAAGGGGACCTTGCGGTTCTTCCCTGCGTCGCGTTGCACAGGGAATCTGTACAGTGGATAGACAACGGACGTGGATAGAAGCGCTGCACACTTGAGAATGCAGGACGTGAGACACTTATGACGGTAAGTTTTATGCAATACATGCCTGTGCAACGTAGCTGCGAGCCCCACATCTTCTCTCCACAATGGTCGCACCGGGTAAGTAGCAAGGCGCTCACTTGCTGGAAGTTATGCTCTACTTGACCTTTGCCTCTCGTGCTTTCCTGCATGTGTGACATTGCTGGAGAAGCCACATCCTTGGGTCTGGACCCCATCCATTTAAATTTACGAGGGGTATGCATTTCCATATCTTGTTTTGGTAACCTCATATACCGATCGTGGTCCTCATGGATGGTTGATGATCCGCTAGTGGAAGCACTAAGAGAGGGCGCAATTGATGAAGCTTGAGCATGTCCGCCATTTCGATTTTTGTCAAAGGAACCACGAGGGATGGGCACGCTAGCGACCTGTCCTTGCTTGATAGGCGTTTCGGGGATGGCTTCCAACCGACGAGAGTAAAGGTGACTAAGTTGAGCAAGCTCTTCGTTACGAGCGTTAAGTGTAGTCGTTTCCTCAAGGAACATGTCCCTGATTGCCTTGAGCTCTGCGATTTCCCGACTTAGAGTTTCTCGGTGTTGGGTCAACGGAATCAGTTCGCGTTGGTATTGATTTTTTAGGTTGTCTAGACGTTTTGTCAGAGAGCGTCCTAAATTCCCTGTGGGCTTCTCAAGCGAGGCCGCACTACAAAGAACAGTCATTTATGAAACGGAGCGGGTGAGAGGGGTTTCATTCACCTCTTAATCGAAGAGAGCTCTTCCATTTCGGCTAATGTCATGTCTCTCTCAAGCCTCAGCTGCGATAGATGGCTCTCCAGGCCGGAAAGGCTATCATGAAGCTCCTTGGATAGCTGCTGTCGCACTTCTTGGCGCCGATCGTCCCCAGACAAGGCCGTCAATTTCGCAGCTTGACCAGAGAGCAGGACGCGCAACCGAGTGACCTCTGCCTCCGCGTCCCGCCTAGCCTTTAGCTCCTTGTCATACTCAACTTGAGCTACTGTGAGGCCATCAATGAAATGTTTGCTTGTCCTCTGTAAATTGTCATGTTTGCTTTTTCTGCATTACTTGGATCGCACTGAGCACAAACCTTCATTCCATCGAGTTTATCTTTGACTGTATTATATGCCGCCTTGCTCGAGTCCAACGTGGCGAGGATTGCTTCAACAAGATCCACGTCTAAATAGATTTGCGGGGTACCGCGCTCTTGCGATGCTTCGAGGGCTTCGCGCAGCCTCGCGGTAACCATGCCTGACATATCATGTTTCGGAGCAGTAGTTCGAACGGGATCTGGTTCTGCGAGTGTGATACGAATGGCGTTCAAAGAATCAGTCAAAGGCTTGCTCTTTGTTGGAGGTGACCCCGGTTCCACAACAGGTAACTGGTCTACAGCGGGTAACGGTTTGTCCTCTGTGGAAGGTTTCTTGGCAGTTTGAGAGTGTCTAAAAAGATGCTCAATCCACAAACTGGGATGAAACTAATACGAGACATACAATTTGTCTTTAAAAGGGGGATACCCTTCCGATCCTGGTGGCGACGGCGCTTGGCGTGGATGCTTGGATATAAGCTCTTTAGTCGCGGTCAGTGAAGGTGGGACAGTTGTCAAGGTAGCTTCTGATGATGCCTTTGATGGAGAAGTGATAGGGTTCTCAGGCTCCTGTAAAAGCGTTGCTATAGATTTCAATGCCTGGGTACCCTGTACTGAACTGAGAAGCTCGCTAAAATCTCCGGGACCTAACGAAAATCGGATAGGGGGAAGAGCCGGGGCAATAAAGGTGGCACGGGAGGTGTGTTCGACGGGTAAAGACTCGGAAATATCATCTAAAATGTCTTGTGGAGACAGTACAGACACATCAGGATCGTCGCCCAGAATAGTTGATTGTCGGTCCAGGCGTCCCTCTCCATTCTTCGGAGGGGGGACTGGGGGAAGGGAATGACGCTGATCATACATGGGGCTTGCTGCTTCGCCTCCTGCGTCTGAGTCTGAGCCGTCTTCGATTCCACGTGGCACATCGACCTGGTAGTACGGCGAGTTTGACCGCGAGCTCGCTGCCGACTTCCGTTCATCAGCATCATGAAGGGAGGTCGACGACAGCCTGTTCCCGTTAATTTGGGACTGTGATTGGCCGGAGTCTTGGGTCGAAGCGGCCTGCACAGCCGGACTCTGCGATCTGGATGCCGACTCTCTGGATCTACTCCGCGATGATTTGAGAACAATCGTCCGGTCTTCATTGTCTGGGTTATCATCGATAGAAGGTGACCGCGAGCCTTCCATCTCTCTGTCTGTTGCTGTTCTGAAGGTGTTGTAACTATGAATAGAGCTGCTTTGGGAAGTGGGACGGGAGACCTGCCCTGATTGATCACTTTCTGGTGGCCGCAGCACAGGAAAAGGAGATTCACGACCTGCAGGGGGTGGGGGTGTAGGGGAACGAGTAGCCCAGCGATTGGAAGAGGCAGCCGACTGGGGGGACAGGGTTGCGTTTATAGGCCCGCCAGAAGGAAGCGCGGCACTGAAGTTGGGAAGAACCAAACCTGGGTTGATAGACCGGCGTTTTTCTTGCCTAGATGTGACGGTGAGACCTTCCGACTTGGTTGGTGTGGTATCGGGTCGAAGGGTGGAATTGGGTGATGCTGATTTCTGACCAAACAGGATATTCAACGGACGGACGCCATCATCGTAACTCCGACGCCTCCCATCGAGATCAGTACTCCCATTCACGGGGGGGACGGGAAGAGTGGAGGACTTAAGAGGGGCGGGACGATCTGTTTCGGAAGGAGGGGCGACAGTGACGGCGGGCTGAGATGAGACAGAGGGCGATAGGGAGGGTGAATGAAGATGCATGGCTGCGGAGGGGCCGTTGGAGTGCGCTTGCGACTGCGGTGAAGGGCTGTTGCTTTCTTGCGCGTTATAAGGCTGGGGGGGTCCTTTTGGTTTGATAGTTGGCCGTGCATAGGGCGAGCCTTCAACAATTCGTTCGGTACTCGGGCGTGATGCGTCCTGTTGCAGAGTCACAGACAGATTTCCATTCGACCTTGATGAAGATGGACGTGAAAGGACTTCGTGTCCGGTGGCTGATGACTGGATAACATCAGTCGTTTTGATCATTAAATTAGCAGAGATTTGATTGAAACGCACGCCGCTGTCCTGGTGATAGTTTCGAACCTCTCGATCCCGCGACTTTGAAGACCCACTACCACCGTTTCGTTCACGCTCTGCTTTTTTTTGGGTATAGTTTCTGATCTTGATCATGCGCTTATTGTGACACTTCATGCAATATATGCCCTGACTAGTCTTGGCGAAGACAAGCTCGTCGATTCGGTCCTTGCATACTTTACACTTGAAGCAATGGGCATGATAAGAGTCGTCACCAGTCATGATGGCTTCGTCAAGGATGGGGAGACGGCAGACGTTGCAGTTGTATGAGCAGTCGGCGCAGATGGGAGAACCATCGGATAGCAACAGGAGGTTGGTATCCGCGGTGACTTGGTTACCGCATTTCGCGCATCTGAAGCAGTCGACATGGAAGAAAGACTGACTATGGGAGAGTCAGCTTTGGACGATAAGATACTTTGGGGCTCGCGTGCTGGGGCTGCAGAGAGAAAAGCGAGAGAAAGCGAGAGAGAGAGAGAGAGAGATTGCCAGACAGCACGGAAGAGAGGAAACGGACGGTGGAATGCTCACCCAAATGCGACCACAAGACCACCTTGCTCGCTGACGGCCGACTTCTTGCAGCCGGGACATAATCTGTCCTCGATATTGAGCGGGTCTGCAAGATTGGAGGAGGAGGAAGAGCGGTGGATATCGAGATGGGACTGCTCGCGCAGGGGAGGAGAGTACGAGGGGGAGGCGATGGAGGCGAGCATGGGGCGGTTGTCAGGCAAGAACCATGCAGCGGGACGAGGGAAGGAGGGAGAGAGAGAAATAACTGGGTGGGTTGAAATGCACACACCCCACCGTGCAACTCGGCGGGACCACCTTCAACGCGAGCGCGTCACACACTGTCACGCGTGCGCGGTTAATTAGGCAGTTCTAGCCTTTTTGGGCCCCCATCTGGTGGCAGTGCCGTTCCCCTGGCCAAGCGAAGTCGCTCGACAATAACCCGTGGCATGCACTGGCAACCCCTCCCACGGAAGGCTCAACTCAACAGAACAGCAACCACCCCTTCTACTCGGCGCTGCCGTTGCGCACCACCCCCCCGTCCCACCAAATCCAGCTGAGCCCAGCCCCTCAGCACCCCCCAAGAGTAAAGATTTGCCTTTGGCACTATAGATCCTGTCCACCATCAATCGACGCCTCGCTTCCCATATCGAGAAGCTCCATCACATGATGGTCCGTGCGCAGCCCCTTCCGTTATATACCACCCACGCCGGCCGCTTCTGGTTTCCCCATCTCTTGTGCTCGGGCATGTACTGTCGCCAGTGAGGTTTTTACCGAGGCACAGTCTTTTGCTGATTGCAAATTACACATCCTAACCCGTCTGTCGGCTTCGGCCTTCAGCAATTTTTGGAAACCCCTTCCTGATGTTTTCAGGATTTAGCAAAGTAGAATATGTAGCCAGAATAAATTGTCTTTTCTGCAACTACCACCACAGTGTGCAATGGCATTGATCACAATCTCTGGCTATCCATCTTCTGGTAAATCTGGTCGTGTCGCTCAGCTGCAACTATTTCTTGCTGGAAAACTACAAGATGCATCTTACCAAGGTCCTATCCGCCTTGTTCAAGTTGTTTCTGATGACACCCTTGGCCTGCCAAGGTCAGCTTATGATGGCAAGGGAATGCTTTCTGCTCGGAATGGACAATCAGATCAGCTGAATTTTTGCAGAAAGTGGTTCTGAGAAGCCAGCAAGAGGTGCCCTCTTTACTGCTGTTCAGCGAGCGCTGGCCCCCGACAAAATCGTCATTCTCGATTCTCTCAATTACATCAAGGGGTTTCGCTACCAACTCTATTGCGCAGCAAGGGAAGCCAAAATCCGCGTTTGCACTGTACGTCTGTTGGCGCCCAAGCCTCTAGAACTGCCCACCGTTCTTATGAAAAATCCAAGGTCTACACTCTGGCGACGCCTGAAATCTGTCGAGAGTGGAATGACATCCGTCAAGATGGGCGCACATATGCAGCCGGCACGTACGTGGTCCACGAGTCGAAGGCTTGCTTCTCCATCCGGACTCATTTSCACCCACGCAGCCTAGAGAACCTGTTTATGCGATATGAAGAACCGTCTTCAATGGTCCGATGGGACTCGCCCCTATTCACTGTGCCATGGACAGACCAGGATATGCCCAGCAATGAGATCTGGGAGGCAATCACGAAAGGGAACATCAAGCCACCCAACTCTGGCACGCTCAATGTCAGTCCCACCCCTTGGAGCGTTTCGTCCTTGTTAGATTGTTTTGTTTGATAGGTCACCAGGGCTCCGACTGATGCCCTTCACACTCTCGAACAGACGACCAATGCGGCGGTGTCGGCCATCATGGCTGAGCGAGCCGCCAGTGATTCAGCAGGGGGAGGGCCGGTCACTCTCGTATGGGGAGAGGGTGTCAAGACGAGCATCGCGCTGCCCAACCGGCACATCACGCTCTCCGAGTTGCAGCGGCTGAAGCGGCAGTTTGTGACGATCCACAAAAAGGCGATCACGCTGGGGAGTACGGAGAAGGGAGCTGTTGAGTGGGACGAGGAGAGTGTTGCGAAGAAATTTGGCTCGTATTTGGAGGAGAACATGAAGGAGTAACAGACCCAAACAGCTGCTGTAGTAACTCGTACCATACACACTTGCACACCCCCGAGTTCCCCCCCTCCCCCTCCGCACACGCCTGTCGTCGAGGGCACTTGCACACAGCGTCCAGCATCCGGACAGTGCCCTTGGCACCCTGCGCACGTGGCTGGCAAGCACCGAGCGAGGGACAGAAAGCGTTGCGTTGGCCAAGCGGGTCCATCCATCCTCACTCTTTRTTCCCTGGCCAGCCACCCTGACTTCTGCCCCCGTCCTTTCTCTATTTCCCTTCCTCCCCTTCACCACTAACCCTCTTCCCTCGCCGCCATGCCCCTTCCCCCAGATGCCACCATATCCCTTCTGGGCTCCTCACGCCCTGGCGAAACGTCCCAGTCACGACCCAAACAAGCAATGATCATCCGCATGTCCGAGAAAACCCTCGATAGCCTAGAATCCTTTCCTCAGCTCTACTTTGAGTTCTCCGATACCCCAGTATGTCCCACTCGTCTCGTTTCCTCTCTCTGCCCTCATCTGATTTACTCCTCTCTCATCTCAAAGGGTGTGCATATTGGCGATACCTTTTTTCCGGTCACATCGGTCCCAGAGATTTCCCCGCACGACCTTTATCTGCGCACTTCTTCTGCAGCAAAGAGAAACGCACCACTCAAGCTATATGCAAACGTTACCGGCAAGTTTACTGTCGAGCGACAACTGGACGACAGAATAACCGGCAAAGTTCGTGCCAGCACTGTCGATGCCCAGAACCAACGTGCCGGTCGCACCACTATCTTTGTCGACACTCCGTCAAACCTCCCTCCACCCAATGGTAAAAGGAGAAAAGAACCCCCCATGTTTATGAAGAAATCCGCCCGACCATCTGACCAGTCTCATCACAGCACTCCTTCCAGCTCCACCGCCCCCCCTCCCCACGGTGCCTCCCCCGCCCCTTCCTCGACACACAAGAGTAAGGAGGCGCTCCAAGCATTGCGAACACGCATGATCCGCTGTATCGCAGTCGCTGACCGTACTTCTGATCAAGTTGTCAAACTGGTAGGAGGCAATGACTGCAGCGCCTCAGCGAAACGAGACATTCTTGAACTGCTTGAGGAGGTATGCGGTAGCCAACCCACTGAGATTAATCCCCCTATTCTTACATCAAGATCCCTAGATCGCCGAACCAACTCCTTTACCCAACAACTCCAAGGCTCCCAAAACATACAGATTAAAGACTACGTCGTGGTTGGACGTTCGTCCTTATGAGCTTTCAGGTCTAACAGAAAGCGAACGTACAAACCTCGCCAGGGCTGCCAAGCTTGCCTTACGTGACCTCAAAATCCCAGAGTCTGACCCGGCTTGGAGTCATGTACAATATCGAAACCCGAATGGCCCTACCCCTCCCTCCAGCACCGCCCGTAAACAGCCCGCTAGCGGAGCCGGCCAACCAAAAGGCGGTCAGGCATCTGACCCCCCTAAACGGGGTATCACATCGACTGCAGTAAAGGAAAGCAAGGCAAAGGCTCGTACAAACTCCAGCGAGATTATGATGAAAAACGAAAGCCTAAAAGCTCCAGCTCAAAGACCATCCACCAGCAGTAGCAGCCGAGACGAAGATCCCAACCGGGCACTTCCTCCTCCCAAACCATCTACAAACCGCATGCGACCAGGCTCTGGCTTCAAACGCAGTCCTCTGGTCAACGGCAAATCGATCGCTGCGGAGACAACCGATGCTCAGGATAAGGATTCACCTTCTTCGAACTCACGGCGACCCCCATCTTCTTCCCAACCTCCTGAACGAAGACCGGCGGCTACTTCTCAGAAAAACGAGAAACCACGTGGAGGGGAACATCCCGGCTCAGACTCCGAGCGATTAGATAGGAGGAATAGAGGCCGAGAAAGAGCTCAGAAGAATATGGAGAAAGAGCGCGAAGAGCGCGAATGGGAGAGGAGGGAAAGGGACCGAGAGAGGGAGAGGAAAGATTTAGAGAGAGAGCGGGAGAGGGAGAGGGAGAGGTTCAGACGCCGTGAAGCTACGCTCGAGAATGATAGGAAACATGAAAGAGCGAAGAAGGTTAGTGAAAAGGGACGGGAATGGTCCCAGGAGCGGGAGGAAGGGGAGCATTCTGAAGATAGTCGTCGCCCATCCAAACGCAAGAAGGTTCGTCGGGAAGACGAAGATTATGAAGATCCATCATCGCGGGCGGCGCAAAAGAGGCGTAAGATGGGGTCACCATCTCGGGACGCCAAGTCCAAAGATCCAAGTTTACTACCTAGGAGACCAGAGGTAGACCTGGCCCCCCGACCCAAGATAACCAAGGAACCTTCACCATTACCCCCCCTACCTAAAATCAAGAAAGAACCTACCCCTATACCAAAGCTTTCCGCTCCTCCTACTAAATCATCCCCATCCATCTCGAGTCAGGTGTCCAACTCCAAGTCGAAAACGGGCACAAAGCAAAGGCGCAAGTCACCCGTCTTCACCTCATCGGAAGACGAAGGAGAAATACGCTCACCAGTGAAACGTGAGCCACCTGCAACAGCGGTGTCTGTCCCTCTTGGCAATAACAATCGACATAACGAGGCTTACTCTCAGCCCCGCGCCCATATCTCCAAACCCTTCCCTACGGACCACGCAGCACTGCGAGCCCGTTATAATGCCTCATATCTCGACTATGTTGATACCTTCCAAAAGCTGATGAGGGAGAAGACGAAAATAAACAACATGCTCTCCAAGAACTTGGACAAGATGAGCGCAGGGAGTATCACAGATTCTGATGGGGACGCAGAGTTGTTAGATCCAGATGCACTGCGGAGGCTGACATCGGACTATAATCGCCTACACGAGGAGTTGGGGGGCATACGGCGTATACTCTCGGGGAATGGGAGGACGGGATCTGGATCGGAATGAGTGAGTGGCCGTTTTTGTAACTCTAGATAAAGGCGCACTGTATTTTATTTATTGCTTTCATATTTTATTAATAACCTGAGAGACATCGTCAGCCAAAACCCGCAAGTTCAAGCGCTGCCATTTCTCTTCATGCCTCCTACTCGCACCACTTAGCCCTATGCCGCCCACAACGCCTGCCACTCTCATTCGTTACTCTTTCGAGCAATCTAGAATCCCCAATCCGCCCTACCAGCCAGGAACCTCGATTTTGATACCCCGGGGGAGAGAAGATTATCTCGCGGCTGACATCATCGACCCGGTTTACTCATCCTACCTACCACCGGCCACACTACACCCCTCCATCATCGCCAAACCAACAGTGACGGGGCAAACCACTATTGGAGCACCACCGCCATCGCCGCACATCCTATTTTTCAGCACGTTAACCATTGCCATCATCCTCTCTGTCGCTTTTTTAAGCCTATTGTGCAGTCTTATGTTCATCATGTCCACGCGGTTCAAGCTGAGGAAGGCACCATCAAGGATAAAGCACTGGATCCGGAAACTGCGTCGGGGGCCCGAGCCGAAATATATGGGGGAGAAAATGGCGTACATGGGCGAAGCTTATAGCAGATACCCCCAACCAAAGGTCTTTTATCTCCAGCGGCAGGAGACCAGCAGAGAGGTGCCCCAGAATTCGCCACCTCTGACTCGGGAAGACAGTCAGACGATTCTGGCTGACGCGAGCGCACCGATGATTACAGGATTTCAGAAACGACTTGAGCTCGAGGAGAAGGATATTACTCTAGCCCTCGGTCTCGCGCTAAGGGATCGTTCGTATTCAGTGTCCCAGCTTGGTGTAATGGAACAGGATCCGGATAATAGCCCGAGCCCCGAGGACGATCATCGAGCCAGCTGGGGGGCGCTAAATAGGTCGAGACAAGGATCCGACGCCTCTCACTCAACTCAACAGACTCTAGAGTCGGATATATTTTCGATAAGCGCTACGACACGCTCATCTCTGACCTCTATCAGGGAGATTCACGACGACAGCGACATTGAGGAGGATGAGATGGAAGCAGAAGATACAGAATTTGAGGTGACAAGAGCGCAAACACAGAGCATGGAGATCAAGAAGGGTATTTTGATGAACTGGAGTGTACAGACAACATCTCCTCACGAGGATACAGAACCGCTGGAGAGGCGTTTCCCGGAAACCCAGCTGACTGCCGTTCCGTCTCTGGTGGTGACGTGCCCCAGCACGACGACGCTCTCGGTCATTGGGCCCAGCTTCAGCAGTGTGTCGGTCGATCTGAACGACTTCCCTGCGCCACCGGTCACGTGGTAAAGCAGGTTTAATTGTTTCCATTAATAGTATAACGCGTGCAATGTGTATGTACAATGCAACAGAGCTACATAGCTGTTCTCCACCACAGATGTCGCCGTATCTCGTCCTCGGTCTCATTCTCGGCACCATTCTTGTCTATGTCTGCCACAAAGTGCTCATTGCCCCGAGATTCAACCCTCTGCAAACAATAGCCGGGCCTCCAGTCAAGGGCTTTATGGGAAATCTGTCCAGGATACTAGAGTGCGTTGCTCCACTTGGGTGAGCGACGGATCACCCCCTCACACCCCCACTTGTAGCCCCGTATGTTCAGCCCGGGCACATCACTTGTACGTGCAAATGTTTGGACGGTCGATAAGGGTTCGTGGACTGGGTCCCGTGAGTTTTGAACTACCCTTTTCCTTCATCACGCCCGACAAACGTTCCTCGTACAGTGGGACGAACGCCTTTTAACACTTGATCCCCTATCCGTACAACACGTTCTCAAGAACTCAACAATATACGAGAAACCATGGCAGTCCCGCAAGCTGATCACGAGCCTCATTGGTTGTGGGATGCTTTCGGCAGAGGGATGTGTGCACAAACGACAGCGCCGTGTCGCGACTCCTGCCTTCTCGATACAAAATATGCGCGAGCTGGTGCCCCTGGTCTTTGGCAAGGGTACCCAGTTGAAGAATAAATGGATGGAAATAATATCAGAAGCCGACGGCGGTAACACCGAAGACACCTCATTTACATTAGATGTCTGCCGTTGGATTAGTCGGGCGACATTCGACGTCATTGGCATTGCTGGTTAGTAACGAACGAGCGTTCCCCTCCCCTCTCTGGACTTGGCATCTCCCGAACCTTGTTTTCAGGCTTTGAATACAACTTCAACGCGATCCATGACGAGTCCAACGAACTCCTCCTTGCTTACAAGGAGATGTTTGAAGCTGCGGTCTCTCAGGGGAATCCTTGGAGGACTTTGTTGCTAATCTATGCGCCTTTTCTCTATAGTCTCTTTGCAAGTTGTCTCCTTCATCTGGATAATACAAGTAGCAGCTAACGATGGGTCCTAACAGCCAGACAGTCGACAGCGCGTGGTAGAACGCTGCCAACGAACCATTCGTCGCGTCGCCGGCAGGCTTGTGCAGGAAAAGAAACTCAAAATCGAAGAGGCTGCAAGAAATGGTAAGGCATATGGGGGAAAGGACCTCCTCAGTCTTTTGCGTGAGCATATATAAACCGCGCCAGCCCATCACATCATCAAAATAATCCTGATCTTTCTCCAGTGAAATCTAATGCTTCGAACGATCTCGCACCTGAAAACCGCATCTCGGACGAAGACATCCTCCACAACATAAACACCTTCATGTTTGCTGGTTCCGATACTTCCTCGCTCTCACTCACCTGGACACTCTATCTCCTCGCGCAAAACCCCGGCATCCAGACCCGTCTTCGTAACGAGTTACTTTCTATCACACCTACCACCGGAATATCCGACTTGGCTGAAGAGGAAATTCAATCTCTATACAGTACAGTTTCAAATTTGCCATATCTCCACGACGTAACGAGGGAATCCTTACGACTAATACCACCGGTCCATTCATCTATCCGTGTGGCGACACAGGATGATGAAATTCCCACCATGTACCCCGTGCACAAGCGGGATGGGACTGTGGACGAGGGAAGAAGGACGGTCAAGGTGCCCAAAGGGAGCTTTGTGCATGTTGCAGTTGAAGGTTTCAACCTTGACAAACAAATATGGGGCGGGGACGCTTGGGACTTCAAGTGTGTCACTTTGTCTACCTATCCTTCGTTTTATTGATTCTCTGCTGAACCATATTTTTCAGTCCAGATCGGTGGGATTCATTGCCAGAGAAGGTGAAGGAACAACCCGGTCTGTTCTCCAACATCCTGACATTTTCTGCTGGGCCTCGAGTAAGCAAGCTACTATAACACACCCTTTAATGAATGGCACTGATGGAGTTGTTAGTCCTGCATTGGAATGCGATTCTCACTTATCGAGATCAAGACCTTTCTCTACATCCTTCTCACCCACTTTGTTTTTTATCCAACAACTGAGAAAATCAACAAGGTCAATGTGTAAGTAGCTGTTGCGGGTACATATTTCTTTCCAGGCTTCTGACACACGATCTTGCACGAAACAGTGTTCTGACTCGACCCTTTGTGTCTGGAAAATATAAAGAGGGGAGCCAGCTCCCGTTGGTCGTGAAACCGTATAAGCCGAGCAGCCCTCCAGCCTTATCACCTTCCAAGAGTTGAGCCCAGAACAGGGCCATCGCTTCGATCGTCTTGTATCACTCCTCGCTCTTGTAATTTGCCGTCATACTGCTATCTTGCTTAGACTCGCTACTCGTATAACACAACTCTAGAACTCCCAAACAAGATTCCAATATACACATATGTTGAATAGGGAAACATGCTGTAATACACACTACATTCCAGTTGGCATTTTCGAGACACATACACTCAAAGAAATATTGATACATAAAGTCCAAGAGAATGAGGAATCCGTCCACCGGAGATATCATGAGTCTTGTATGCCAGCGAGCTGGGCAAGATCTCCAGAAGTCGAGCTGGCTGGTACTGACCTTGAGCCCCTGCCCGTCAACTGCCTGCCCCAATCCGCGACACCGCTACTAGCGCGGAAAAACAACTTGCGCATCTTTTCTCCTTTCTGCTTCATCGCTGCTCCCATCTGTGTCCCTCTTGCGTTCTCAGCCGCAAAACCGGCCGTGCCCCCTCGAGACTTTGACCTTGTCCCCTCGCCCTTCCTCTCCGGCGTAACATTAATGAACGATTTCGGTACCTGCGGCATTATTCCTGGGTTGGTGTTCATGCTCTCGTTGCGGTTGCCCGCGCCGTACAGCAAGTGCGATGATGGTACTAGTCCAGACGGATAACGGCTAATACCCACACCACGGGTCTCTTCGGGGTGATACAGGTACCTTATGCCGGTATCCGATGAGCTATGGTAAGGAAACGAACTGGAAGTCGCATTCGATGACACTAGGTCGTTTCTCACTGTTCGATGAACAAATGGAGGGGCCAGAGGAGCACTTCCCCTGCTGAGATCAAACCAAGCCTCCGTGCCGGAGATCGCGACATTGGTCGGCTGGCCGGCTACGTTCCTCACAAAAGACGGGTTCCGGTATGCGACAGGGGCAGAATAGCCTTCGTCGTGGGGCCATCTCTGCGAGGCATATAGTGTCCTCGCGGGCACATAACGCAGGCCATCGCTTGCGCTTGCGTTCAAATTGGCATGCGACGACCCCATGCCGGGGATGGCTTTGGCCCCTGAAAGGCTAGTGGGCCTACTGAGGGACCAACTGCGTTTCCTGGATTTCCCTGCCTGGGACTGTGCTGCGCTGATGCTTGTACCTCCTGAGCCAGACAAAAATTTCAAGGATCTGATCTTCTGTACTGGCCTCCGCGACGAGGTCTGAGGCTCCATGGATTTGTGCTTCGAGTCTGAGCGCATACTAGCAACCTTCCTGATAATATGCGGGAGGCGGGGCAACGGGATGGACGGGGCGGGGGCGGGCGGAGGTAACCGTTCCATTCGACGGGGGAGCGGGGGTTCCTCGTGAGATGGGTGTCTAAGTAGCCTGCAGGTCCCTGGGGGGTCCCCCCGCTGTCCGGTGGACATACCTGGGGCATGGTCTTGCTTTAAAAAAGGGGGTAGGTAACCGGCGCTGGATGAATACTGAAGGTGGGTCTGTGAGCGAGACCTTGCACCTGCGGGTGGGATGAGAGGTGACACAGAATGGCGGCGCTCTGGGTTTCCAGAGTCGAGGGCAGCCAGCTGGGCCGAGTACCATGGGGAGCTCCGCATGCGCCTGAGGGCCGGGCTGCTGGACGGGGGTTGGGGGAAGTCGAGGTGGAAGTCATCGTCGCTGTCGTCCGAGTCGGAGGACTCTGTGCGTTGGCTGGTGGTAAGGGGCGGGAGGGGAGGGGGTGACGCGGGGAGGGCGGGTTTGTGTAGGCTGTTGGGGAAGTCAAAGTGGGTACAGAAGCGGCGGGAGGCGATGTCGCCCGTCGAGCGGGGGGTTCGAAGAGACATGCAAATAATAATAAAATAAACTGCACAATGCGTTCTTGCTCATCTGCCTCTTGCCATATCAGGAAGCACAGTTGCCTTTTATATATGTCAGGGCTACACTCTACATTGCTAGTACTTTTTCGCAGAAAGGGCAAGGTGTGCGCTGTACTCGTCATACGGCAGCTTCGAAAGTGGAATCTCCCGCCACAAATCCGGTGTCAAAAAGGCGTATGTCTTGGTTATCTACACAGCGGGGTCAGCGTACCACACCAGCCGGCTCGGATTCCACTACTCACAGCAGCAAATGTCGCCTTCAGGAAGTTGCCCATCGTCGCGGTCGAACCCTTGGACTGTGTGTACACATCCTGGACGCCGGCTAGCTGCAGCAGTCGTTTCGAAGCGGGGGCGGCGACGATGCCAGTTCCACGCGGGGCAGGGATCAAGCGGCACATCACAGATCCCACCTTGCCGCTGACCTTGGATGGTACGGTATGGGGCTCACCAAGCGCAGCACCCCAGTAGCCTCGCCGCACGGGTATCACAGAAAGTTTAGCAAGGATGATGGCGCCGCGAATTGCGGTCGCGACTTCCTTCGCACACTTGACACCGAGACCGACATGGCCGTCAAAGTCGCCAATAGCAACAAACGCCTTGAAACGTGTGCGCTGACCGGCACGGGTTTGCTTCTGCACAGGCATAATTTTCATGACCTCGTCCTTGAGCTTGGGCAGGAAAAAGTCAACGATCTGATATTCCTTGACAGGAAGGGAGAAGAGGTAGATCTCCTCCATCGACTTGATTTTGCCATCTTTCACAAGACGGCCAAGCTTGGTAACGGGAACCCTGTGCCCCTTGTGAGCTGGCGCACCGCAGCAATGTGCTGCAAAACGTACCACTCCTTGTCATCGTCCTTGCGACCACCACGACGGGGTCCACGGCGGCCCCTGCCTCGGTCACCGCGTCCTCGCCCAAATCCTCCGCGTCCACGGGGTGCATCAGCCATCGTTTTTTTTTTGTTGTGAAGGGTTTCTGCAAAGGCGCCAACGTCAGTTCGCCAAAGTCAAAGACGCAGGTTCCCGGGCTCCATCCGTTGTGACTGAAGAGCATCCATCCCAAAATCCAGTCTCCTTGGTCTCCGAAGCTACCAACAGAGCAGGCCGGCGCATATAGTCGCCACAGAATGTCAAAGACGGGGTACTCACAGTCTTGCGATCTTCGTTAGAGACGGCGTTGGGGGATTGCACTCCTCGGCCTGTACAGTGTGGTGCAGATAACGCACGTGGACAAACAGAAGGTCCGTGCTTAGTCAGCCAGGGGAGCCAATTGTCATTTGCTGGCCCATCCCGTTCTCCCACCCCCACCACCACCGCCACAGGTGAGTTTCTCTTCGGCTGGACTATCAGATCCTCTAACGCGCTCATCAGCTGAAAGAACATCTCCAGACCATACCCCATTCCAAGCTATCAAATTGGCAGCATATGTCACTGAGTACCATGTCCAATTTTATGAATCAGAAATCTAGTCTTTGCCCCACGTAGGTTCCCTTGCTTTGTCCGTCTGCTGTTGATTGCTCATTTCTCATAACAGCAACGCTCGTCAAAGCGTTGGAGATGGGGCTGCTTCCTTCGACACCTCCGTGCCTAGTGTGCTTGCTGTCTGCCACATCGAGGGCAATGACAACATGTACTACTACTCGACCACCTTCTCTGGGGGGCCTGGGGTAAGTGCACCTGCTCTCTGCTCTCCCCGTTCCAGAAAGCTCATATTCCGTCTTTCGCTCCTTATCCCCTCGCCGTACCCAGTGGCGCTTTTGACGCCCCCACGACCAAATGCCCTCCAGACAGAGGGTCGTCAGACTGTGTGACAGGCAGTCCGGCGTCGCACTTCTCTTCTTCACCTACCTCCATCTCTTCTTCTCCTACCACTTTTTCTACTTCACCTACCTCCGTTCTTGGCACGAGAGCGTTCACAAGAAGCATAGCCTATTCTCCCACCACAGCTGCACCTATCACAACCATCGACTTTACCCACGCCAGAATCCAACAGCCGCGCCAGGTTAACGATAGGGCCCTTACTCCTGCTAACTCAAGTACTCCACGTGACATACCTGCTCCGACTCGCTCTGTCTCAAGCTCAAGCTCGTCCGGCTCCTCTACACCCCCGCTGACCCCAGATGGTGGTAGCTGTTGCAGTGGAGGCAGCCTCGATAGTGTTTTGTTCGAGTCTGGCACCCATGCGAACAGTGATCCTTCTAGTCAAAAGATGAATTCGGGTGCAGAGTCTAAGGATGGATTGGACTTTTTGATGACACTCTTTCCAAAGGATGGACTCAAGGCGTTGCCATACTCCAAGAGCGTTTCTATTTCTGCACCTACTCTAGGTGCGGAGTTTAAGGGTGTTGTACTTGAGTTTCCTGGGAAGCCAAAGACGCTGTACGTCGATGGCAAGAGTGCGGCATCGGTTAGTTTACGTGAGAGGTACGTCCCGATTCACTTGGATTGTCTTACACTTGAGTGGGACAGATCGTGGTGGTCATATGCACCCGTATGCTAGTTGTTTACTCACCTGACCTCTTTTTCTATATGCAGTATCGTGGCTTTATTGGATCTGGCTTCTGAAAATCTAGGATGCAATGCATTGGTCATTGTACTCGAGAGGTCTGCTCCCAATTTGAGCGAATTGTTGCACTCTTTGATGTACGTCGGCGGGTCGGTGGTTACAAAACCCTTTTTTCCGGTTAATCGTGGGTTTGTCCTCGTTGGCCTGGATATGTGAGGGATTGTGTAGGAGATTCATTATAAGGTGCAAGGTAGCATATTCGTACAGTTCAGGGAAGGGAAGGTTTAACGGGGAGAGTACTTGCCTTGTAGTAATATCAACGTATTTTTCTTGGTCTTTTGATTCTTCCACTTATATGTGTAGTTAATCTTCATTTTTCTAGCCAAATTTCTCATAGCATTCCCATAACAAATATGAAGGAACGAGAACAAAAGACAGGGCAAAAATTGAGGTTGACTGCTACATAATGATACAGGCATCACTGTCACGCTCAAGACGATGGGTGAGCTCTTCAGTACCAATACCACGATTGCGAGGGGAGTCGAGTTGTGCGATAAGGACGCCGGTATTGCTTGGGTCTAGCTGAGCGGAAAGCTGATACCTAACAGCACAGTTATAGATAAATATACACTCTGGAAGAGACCAAGGACAGGGAACGGACTTTTGCATGAGCTCTTCAATCGCAGGTTTGAGTTTAGCAGCCCCATTCTTGGAGTGGAGGCCTTTGCCAACGATCAGATGGATCTCTTTATCGCCTCGTGCACGGGCTTGCTGGAGCGCGCGGTCGGTGTAGGTGACGGCTTCCTTGACATAAAGACCGTGTAGGTCGATTTCGTGGGGTTTGCTATCCTATTGGAACGATACTCGATTTAGCTCTCTCTCTCTCTCTCCAGGAGTGAGGGTAGTAGTGCCACACACCTTGTTATTTTCTGGTGGATGACTTGTCGGCTAAATGCGGAAACACACAGGAATTTTGGGCACATACGGATGAATATCCACTGGCTTGCTTGCTTGTTCAGGGCGTCCATACGCTGCTGGTGCTCCTTTCCTTTATTTGAGAGCTCCTTGGCAAGGAGACCATTGCCCCTCGCATAAGCCTGATGGCTGTCTGCAAAGGATCTGGCCATTGCGTCGCCCGCTTCGTTCGCCTGGCTACGGAGGGAGACATAGTGAGGATCTTGCTGGTTAAGGAGGTTCTGGTCCTACACAGGCGGCGGCACTGTGAAGTGTGTAATTAAACGATAGATGCATGCCAACGGACCTTGTTGTAGGGTATGGCAGCATGAGGTTGTTGGTCCTGCGGCCTGTGTGGTTTTTGAGGGACATGCGGGGGCTTACTCGAGTCGGGTCTTTGCCATTGCTGATTCTGTTGGTGCTGCTGAGGGGGCGGAGGCGCGGGTTCGGTCTCTGAGGAGGCCCCGCAGAGGAGATTAAAAACGGCCTTGAGGAGTCTTGCCAACATAAGTGCCCGTGGGCACTAGCGATGGCATGCCATGCTGTAGAGCCGTGATCACATGGCCATTCGGGCGTCAATATCTCTTCTCTTAGGGGGTGCTCAGGATGCTTGCTGCGGACGTAGAGACAGTATCTACACAGGCAGTCATCAACCCTATGTGTACTGTATGTATAGTACACACTTATAATTAGTCTAGCACTTAGCGTGGGAAAGGGGGTGTGCTGTGACAACGGGGCGACGGCTATACCAGCCCCTTGTTTCCCATCTTTCTCGTTTCTCCCGCAATGCATCCTTTCCCCCTCACACTCCTTTTACTATCTTCCTTCGCCGCCGTCCGCGCGGGCAACGTCACCAGGGACGGACGCTGCAGCCAGGGCAACAATCGCCTGCAGACCGGCACCTATCAATTCTGGACCGAATGCACCGCAAGCAACTTTTGCAACGACACTGGGTTTTGCCAGGCGAAGGGTTGCAGGAAAGACGACTTTCCATTTGGTTATGCGCAGGACTCGCATGAAATTCCAGAAAAGTGCGGCAGGGGTCTGTTCTGTCCCGATGAAGGCACTAGCTGCCAGTCCCTTCTCGCCGTAGGCAGTCAGTGCCAGATGAACCGTGATGGTGGGTCGCATCACAATTTCACGGCTCGAGCCCTGCTCATGCAATCGCAATCACTATCCTCCTCGAAGATCAATGCGAAGCACCACCCAATTTCAAGGACATTGCTGACACGAGTGGGAGGGGCCTTAATTTCAATGGATCTGTCTGCCTCAACAACATCTGCATGTAAAGCTTTCTCGCCAAAGGTCCTCTSCCAATCGGTGCCATTGACCGGGTTCTGTATTATAGGTGGGCTAACGCCACTCTCCAAAACCCATGTGTAGTCGAAAACACAGCATATATCGCTTACGAGGTTGGAGGTGAATTTATCAACATTGTCTCGCGCGGAAACTGTGCCCCTGGACTATACTGCGATGCTTCGCAAAAAGTCTGCTTGAGCGAAAAGGCACTTGGCGACTCCTGCACGGCTGACAAGGAGTRYGTGGGATGCCCCCCACCTTTCGCCTCCGTTTTTCCCTGATCTTTTCGTTCTTTCTCCCCAGATGTCAGTCCTGGAATTGTCTTGTATCCGGCGTCTGCGGCAAGCCTGCTGCAGAGCCCCACCATTTGAAAACTTATGTCTACATCTTGGTAGCGCTCGGTATATTCGGAGGTCAGTGCCAGTTCTACAGCCGAATGGTAGGGCCTCAAAATTAACATGGCGGCACAGGCATGTTCGGCACTCTCGTTGGCCTTTTCTTCCTACACCGTAAATACCGTGACACGGAACGCGAGAAACGTCTGCAATACTGGCGGGAGCAGGTGCGTTGATGCCTCGAAGGTGGAGCTATTCTTTCTCACGGTAGTATGCCAGAATGCTTTCCACCAAAACCTCATGCAAATGCGCGAAACGGCCCGGATGTCGATCCTCTCTTTGCCCAACAATGACAAGAGCGCTCGGAGTACGCTGTACAGCCGGGACGAGGATGCGCATGCTCCGATTATGCACAACCCGGTTCCGAAGGCATCCGGACTGCGGCACTATATGGCTGACGACGGGAGTTCTGAGTATGACGATGGTGTTGTGATGCAGCCGTCAAAGAAGGGCCACGATGGGAATCGATTCTGATGTTAGTTGCAAGTAGCTAGCCTAATAGACTTTTATATTTTTTTATTTGCTATCTTTGGGGTCCTCGGCTGTTCCCCCGCTCCTCCTCCTCCACCCATGTCCTCCATCTCCTCCATAGACACCATAAAGCCTCCCTCCTCCCCCTCCCCGTCCTCCTCACCCACCCTCGAGGACGACCTTGCCCACTCTCGCCCGTGGCTGGCCCATGACTCAGCCACGCCCTCCCCCGACCGCAAAGGCAAAGGCAAACATCCTCGCGAAGACAGCCCGGAGCTTTCGGACTCAACCACCTCATATCCCCCTGTCAGTGACCAGGAAGCAGAGACACGTCATGTTGAAGAGGTGTGTCCTATTCGCCCGTGGATCCCTTTTTTGCACACAGTCCAAACAAGCCTCCTGTTAGACCCTCCGCAGATGGGAAATCGCTGAAAGGCAGCGACGGAAGTCGGCGAGGGGAGAATCCATATCGTCAACACAGTCTGGCGTAGCCTCTCCGTCTCTTTTCAGTGACGTTACGCGCCGCGCAAGCCTGCTTTGGAGTGGAGGTCGGAGGCGGAATGCGTCGATAGGAGGCAAACATCGTGCACTAACGTCAACGGATAATCTCGATGTTGTGCCATTGGAGGATATCAATGCGAGTCCAACACCATCCCCTTTGTTGCCACCCACTCCTACCCCCGCGCAACCATGGAGTTCCGAGTCGGAAAGTACCCCAGAGAATCCTTTTGAAACCCCAGTGACACCAACCGCGCTTGGGGCACTGTCACCTTTTGCAGATACCCACAGAGTGGACACGGCCGATGACGCACAGAGGAATCAGGACACTCAGTCTTTCTTACACCCCCGCACTGGCGACCGACGACGCTCACAGCTCCCACCACCGATGCCTCTCGACCTCCCTCGGCCAAAAACACCGCCACCACCCATCATGTTCACATCACCTTACCCCACTTCTCCACAAGAACTCTCACGAAACGGACAGGGTGGAGGCGATAGCGAGAAACCCGTGCGGTGGTGGCATGAGTGGCTGTGCGGATGTGGCGAGGGGCCAGATCGAGGCGGCGAATACCAGGTAGGCACAAAGTCCCTTTTTGAAAATTCTCTCTTTTATCAAGTACATTAGGCTGGCCGCACTAACCCTTGCGAATGAGTTTATCTCGCATCGTACTATAGAGCGTTTCCAACCCGCCATTTTGTTTCATCTTGCGCTGTACGCAATTTTATTCTGGTGCAACACGTACATTGCGGTTGCTACCTTTGTGACATCTTATATTCGTCCCCACTTTCATAGTAATCATCTTAATCATCTTTAAGAACGGAGGACGACAGATGTTGGATCTTACTCTCTTTGCTCCGTTTTTGTTTTGTTTTGTTTTTATCGCGAACCCTTCAACATTGTTTATTGTATCAATCACGTAGACACAAAGAATCATAAAGAGACGAAGTAAATTTGCACTAGAGTTCGGGGTGAAGACATTTTGGGTGAAATCAAGGGACAGCGTCTAGGTCCCACACACTTCTTCCTTCCAGGCCCCTCCATGGGGGGACCCAATGGCAAATGTTATTGAGCTTCGACGCARCGGGATGAGACACTTCCAGCTCCACCAGGTGTGTCGGTCGACGTGGCCAAAACCGCTGGTTCCAAACGGGCGTCGTTATCAGCACCCGCAGGGGCTTCTGAAGATCGGTAGACGAGCAAGGTATCCCTGATGGGCAACCGACGGACAGAGAGAAGCCAGTCTGGCATTCGACTGTTCCCTCCAGCGGTCCTGGTACGTGTCCCAAACGTATTGCTGATCGAGAGTGTGCGAGAGTGGAGGTCCCTACTGGCATTGAAGAAGGGAATGGACAGGCCATCTATGTGAATGTCAGCGCTTTGTAATTAGAGGGGGAGAGGGACTAAGTTCGGCATACGAATGATTATAGAAACGAGGACAACGAATGCCACAACAGGGGGCAAAGCGGTAGCGAGAATRTCTGGCTGGGTTTCGGCTGGGCTACGCGGCTCTGGTAGGTGGTGGAGGGCCAGCATAGAAATGAAGACGGCGCCCACACCCATCTAGTGTATGCTGGTCAATATTATTCTTGCGAGTTTGGACGTAACATCAACTGACTGGTCCTAGGGTAGGGTTTTTAGAATATAGGTCTCCTGGCGTGTCCGGAAGCACTTACCAAAGTGCCCACAGAACAATGCTTCCTTCCAGTTCTCGATCTCGGGAACCCACCTATATAGGACCAGGATCGCAGGGATCCGACGCAAAGCCAGCACCCCAATGCAGAGAATGATTAACTTCCCAGGATTAATACCAATATCGGGCAACGTAAAAGAGCTCCACGGGATCCATGCGCCGATGTAGAAGAAACAAGCGCAGTTGAGTATGTATTCGATTACGGATGCAAAAACTTCGCCTTCTGTGTGGACGTTAAAATCACCATCCCAGGAAATAGCGCTGCCTGGATTGGGGTAGTATGAGCGCATCGCCTGGAAGAGGCGGGAGAGCGCTTGCCTGCAGCAAATGCGGCTAGTAGATCATCGCTTCCGATGGTTCTAACAACACCCATAGTAAAAATAGCTAGGGCAAGATATTGTGCAACATATGTCTCGCGGTCGATGAACCCTCGTTTATGCGAAAATTTTATGATATGAGAAAATGAGAGACCTTGGGGCTTAAAGTGGGCATCCAGAAGGGCAGAGYCGTGAGTATGACATACCGATAATGGCACCAATAATGGTTCCCAGGATGACCTGATCTGCTCGCTGTGAGCACAAACCACGGACCTTACATAAATGCGAGYACATACACATCCATCCAATTAGGACCCAGTCACTTATGTCCTTCCGGACGTCAGCATTTAGGGTCAGGTAAAGCGAGATACTGAGGAATGGGTAAGCGAGGCCATCRTTGGCCGCGGATTCTAAGAATAAGAAATGAGTGTTTAGATAGCAAAGGGCGGACGTTACAAGTATAACACACCTGCAGAGAGTATCTGTCGTAGACTAAGTGGTACGTGTTTCCGGGCGTAATTTCCGCCTTGGGTTCAAATTCAATGAGAAGAGTTTGGAGAAGGATCTAGGACTAGGGTTATACCTATGATTGCGGCACTGATAATGGGATCTGTGGGCGTCAGGCATGCTGCAATGGTGAGGCAAGTGATCATATCGAAGCGGCTGAAGAGTGCTTTCAATAATCCTTAAAAGGAGTGTAAGGGACGGTTAGCCGAGAGGGCCGTTACAGACGGTGTGCTCACCAGCGACGATAACCCAACCAATTGCCATAGTGGGCACAACCAATACAACAAGTCCCTTTGCGTGGCGATACATGTAGGACTTTGGTAGCTCAACGCCAATAGCGAATAAGCCTGTGGCGAGGACTAGGCGCATGATCTCAAGGGTGAGGCTATTGACGTCGTGYGTCCATGAGCGGGGATCGAATATTCCAGCACAGAGTGGACCCATGAGGATACCAAAYCCAGTACCGAGAACCACTTCATTGACATACACCTGTGGAATAGGTGGTATATTGGGGATACGTTGGATGGGGAACCTTTCGACCATACCTTTTCTTTGACAAGGAGTGAAAAGACAGAAAACTGGAATGTAGAGGTAAGCGTGTAGGCGAATAACGGCGGTGATGCAAGGTATTACCGTCACCACAAAACCACCAAGGCATATGTATGCGAGTCCGATGGGCGTAACCTGAGCAACATGTTGAGAACTGGGCTGGAGTTGRTGGAGTGGAAGTGCACACTTCGAGTAACGGGAGCATATCGGCGTTATGATCGGGGTACGTTGGTGGTGGTGGACAAAATCCACTTGGGCGGATTTGGCGCCCGTGCATGCAATTATATCCCTGGAGCTGGGGTGACGATCCCTGGACCTGGGGTGATGATCCTCGGCTCAGTGCGATAGCTAATCATTTGTTGGGCTGTTCTCTGCCTGAATTGAACTGTGGATGGGCCAAGAGGGTTGGTAGTATTACTCCTCTTGCACGACAGGGGGCCCACTGGCACTTGGCAGGAGTGCGTCATCTGACTGTGTACATAAGCAATCTCCCTTGTCGACGCGACCGTGTCCCACTCTGCACCCTCAATGACYGGCGCTGGAAACCACTGCTCGTTCGTTCTCCTTGCAGAGTTTCACATATATGAAGGACCCCAAATCAAATATCAGTTTCCCCAGCCCCTCGGCGTCGATGAGAGGTGCTGTCGCTTTTTCCTCATTGTATTAATTCATTCCTCACGCCGTGCCAGTTTGCTTGCCACATCAATGTTGCCAGACGGTGCTGAAGCACAGCTAGACGACTGGACTGTGTTCTTCTTAAATCAGACCCCATTCAACACAATATCACCCGTACTTGCACTTGACACCCCAGAAGCRAGGTCAGTTGCCCTGCCTGGAAATGGCGATAGCAAAGAGGGTAGACCAGAGCTACTTTACGTGCTAAACCTCGTCCGAACGAAACACGACAAGTCTCTGGATCGGTATGCTCAACTTCTTGAGGGCCACCTTCCCCTTTTAATCGATAAACCCAAGTGGTGCCAAGGTGTTRGCTCTTGCAATATGCACACGGCATTCGTTCATTCAGATCTTCAAGGTGAGGCCCCCACTTTTCTCGTGTAGTCTTGGGTCGCCTATCTCAACACCGTATTCACACCAGCCCTTTCTCCTTCTTGCCATTGAGGACTATTTCTCGGACCCCTCCCAGGATTGTCTCGCCCGCTTGTTTGATGCAGTTAATTCCATGAGTTTGTCTGCAGCCCCACTGCTTACGCGGCAAGAGAAGCTAGTGATGCGATCGTCCGAGCGCAAAGACATTTTCGCCGAAAAGTTCTCCCAAATGAATCCACAGCCAATCAATGGATCGAAACCCAACCTTCACAAACCCACAAACTCGAGTGGATCATATTCAAGCTTCGAAGAAGGACTCCTCATGCGAACCAAAGATAAGGATAGGGGTCATGCTGGCGAGGAGAGGAAGGGGAAACGGGAAAACGGTGTGAGGTCTCGAACAGATACCGAAACAAGCGCCACCGCCGCTCCTGCTCCAGCCACAAATCAGTCTCAAAACTCGCCGTCCGACTCGTCATTTACATTAGGAGGAAGTGCAGTGTGGGTGGGGGACGAGAGCGGACTGGACCTCGTGAAAGATGGCGTTGGTGATTCCAACAGTGTCGCTTCCCTGCCTGGGAGCAGCACGATTGTATCTTCTCGTAAACGACGATCGACAGATGCCTCTTCACTGTCGTCTCAAGCCCCCAGCCGGGAACACCATGCTCGGCAGATAAATGCTTCTCACTCATATTACGATGCCCATTTACGCAATGCCATGGTCAAGGATACACACTTCTATCACACAACAGTTGCCTACCGCGACCACCATTTACCGATAAAGATGCCATTGGCAACTTTCCCAGAGGAAGTTGGAGATGTACGTGAATTCAGTACCTTGGCGATATTTTTTTTACACTGATAGGAATGATCAGTGTTCGTTAATTTCACTAATCAAAGTATTTAACTCTCCCCAGTTGGTTTCAGGACCGGTACACCCACATTTGCATACCAGCGGACCTCAAACTCATCCGATTATAATTTTATTCAACGGTCTGATCACCGGGAAAAGGATCATATTCTTGGGTCATAAGCGTCCTGCAGGTGATGTTTCAAACTTTGTTCTCTCCGCTTGCGCTCTCGCTTCCGGATGTGGCGTCGTTCTCAGAGGGTTTATCAAACGGGCGTTTCCCTATGCAAACTTRGAAAACAGGGAAGAATGGGAATCAGTGTAATGTGAATTTTGTTAATGGTGAACATTCACTGACTGTGAAAAAAGACCAGCGTATATTGCTGGGGTTACCAACCCAATTTTTGAGTCCTCAAGGGCATGGGATCTGCTCTTTGATATCAGCTCGGGGGGCGTGACTATCGCCAAAGATATTCATAGCTCTTGCCCAGTGGCCCCACCTGCCTTTGGGGCACCCCTCATCGCCCGGTCTGGCACGTTAAAAGCCGAGTCTTCCATCAGTTCTGAAGATAGTAAAGATGGAGCTAAGAGTGAAAGCGTAATTTCCAATAGTGACAAGATCTTTATTGAAGATGTACGTGTTGGTCTCAGTCAGGTATATGTATATTTTCGTTTCACTGATTCGAGCCCGTTTAGATTCGTGTTGCCATCGAAGACCATTTCGGTGAAGGACTTGTCCGGATGCGCTTCACCGAATATGTCGCCCGCTTCGTGCGCCTTGCTTCACGGTATGAAGAGGAAGTGACGGGTGCCACCAGTTTTGGCCATCCAAGCACTCCCTTTATAGACACTCCTGGGCAGCCGTCGCGGCTTGGCAGTGGCATCGCGTTCCCTGATGAGGCGGCATACGTGCGTGAACTTAGTGCCAATGCACACCGCATTGAGGCATGGAGGAAGACAAGTTCCTATCAGCATTGTGTTGCGGTGCGTAATCATCATGATTGTGTTGGGGAAGAGCGTATGTACAGGTTTTTTGATGCCTTGTATACGCATACGTATTTTTATAGGATCATGAGAAAGCCACGGCAACTTCTGCGATCAAAGGTTTCGACGTCCTACACCAATTATACCGGGTTCGATATGCGAAGAACATGTCAGATGCAGAGGCACTGGCTATTATGCGGACACTTGCCGATAATGTCAAAACGTACGAACAAGTAGTTGAGGTTCGTCCCGTCTTGATGTTGCTGTGCCAAGTGCTGACTGAGTGGAGTATAGTTGCTGTCGTGTGTGATGCCTCAAGGTCAAGGTCTGCTTCACCTCGGCTTTGGTCTTTTCCACCAGAAAGAGGCGGTTCGAGACGCCACCGTGGACCTCTTCAATAATCTGCGGGCGTATCCCGTATGTGCCCTTGTGTTCATCCTGGGCAATATTGCTAATTTTAGCTGATTGTCGCAATGATGCTGCGATCAGGTCGGTGTTTCTTTCCTGCAAGGCCTCAACCACTTCCAGCGGTATGCATATGTGCGACAGGCGCATGCGCGAGAAAAGAAGCAGGTACAACAGCAGCACTACCAGCCGGCGCAGGACGCGCGGGGCGAGTTGAATTTCTCAATGGCTGGTGGAATGCATGTTTCGCGGACACACTCAAATTCCGTCGTCAACGGCAATTTCTAGTGACTGTAATCTGACATGGCACGCGACGATATCTGGAAAAGGCTGACGGTTAGACACGCGTGGGCATCTTCAGGAACTTATTAGCTTCCGGATCAACTGGATCAGTCGCCGAATATCGCATTCCCGTTTGTTTTTTCTTTCGTTTCTCTTTGTTGGGGTGGTTGTATTTGTATTCAATCAGGGTTGTTGATCTGTGGATGATACATATTAGCGGATTATACGTACAGCAGCGTTCTTGAGTTTGATGTCGCGTGGACTGGCATACATGTCATGCTGTGTAGAGCTCGAGGAAAGGGTTCACTAATTGCCGCATTTGGCGTTTGATCTATTTATTTACTTATTATTTTTGTATACGGTGGAAGATGAAACAGAGCGACGACGCGTGTATGTCGTGTTCCGCAGCAAGTCACGTTCAAGACAGTGGCTACGCGGTGCCGAAAGTCGAAAGGGAAATCACGCTCGTAAACCATGGAGGCGGATGGGATCCTAGGGCTTTAACGAATCTCTGCCAGGAGAGTGGGAGGTTGTTATGCAAGGTTGCCAAGCGATCGACACGAACAGTCTCATTAAACCCGAGAGCGGGCTCAAGAAAAGTGCGCGATGTCGGAATGCCTGTTTCGCAGGATGGGATGAAAGGCCCGTGGCGAGTGGAGGAAGAGAAGGAGAGAGGTGGGGGTGGGTGAGGGGGGCAGGACTTGAGCGCTACTGCAAGGTGAGATCTGTCAGGATTATCAAGAAGAGATAGTGATGGAGTCACGGGTGTTTGCGGGGCGAGCAATGCAAGAGAGCAAATGCGGTCCGGAGCCAGATTGAGGAGGTCGCGGGCAGAGATGGCCGTGATGGGAGATAGATGGGCTGAGGAGGCAACGGACGGGAGGGGGGAGGGGGGGTGGGAGGAGGAGGGTGTAGAGAAGGTCGAGAGGCGACTTGGATGGGCGCTGCAGGGGATGTGCTGGACACGGGGATGTTGTTGGGCCAGCGAGACGGAGGACCTGGGAGAGGGGTATTGGGTGTGTGTGAGGATGAGAAGAGGAAGTGCCAAATAAGGACGCGGCTGTGCTCGAGGACATATATCGGAGTGTATTTATGAGATTCACTCTTCTCTGCCGGGCACTCCTCCCCATTCCTCCCCTCGACCCGCCACTCTATGCATGCATAGCCTTTTTCCCGAATTCACTTTCGTTGTCACACCCTCCGTCGCCTCCTCCGCCCCCTCCGCCTCTTGGCTCTCCTAGATTCCTTTTTCCTCATCCGCCACGCTTTACTCTATTATATTCCTCATTAATGGCCAACAAGCCTCCAGCAGACAGGGCCGCTCAAAGTACCTTGCAGAGGGGCAAAGCATGTCTGCGCTGCAGGTCTGTCTTCTCCACACCCACCCGTCACGCACCCCTCTCCTCCCCAGCTGACCGGCCTTGGCCTTTCCTTTTCCAGAAAGCGGAAGATGGTCAGAGCGATCTTCCCCTCCCCCCTCTCCCGCGCTCCTAACCCCTTCCCACATAGAAATGCGATGGTGCCAAGCCTGCCTGTCAGCAGTGTACACGCGCAAAGAAATCAGATGCGTGTGAGTACGACGACGGCAAGGGTAAGACCCGCACCCAGATTATGCGCGAGACCATCTCCCGTCTTGAACGGCGCGTTCGCGAGCTCGAGGACTTGGAATACATCTCCCCCGCCGTCACACTCTATGACCCCCATGGACATTCTCGCTCCGGATCATCCGCCTCTTCCATTGGGTCGCCTGACAGTTCCTTCCTCTCCGTATCCCACTCTCCCTTTCCCTCAGGTGCTGTCTCCCATGTGGCATTGGCTTTACCCCTCCTCTGACACCTTTTGCATAGGCTCTCCAACCTCACCGGCAGGTGCCTGGCCTCAGGTTAGCATGGTCACCCTTCTACCCCCGAGAGACACGCTGATTGTGTGTTCAGAATGTTCCCTCTCCATCGTCATCACCGTTCCTCTCCGAGGTGTTATTCGACGAACCCCAGTCACACCTGCAAGCATCGATCGAATTGAGTGCCTTGCTGTATGGAGACCCTGCATCCCTCTCACCCTTGTGACAAGCTAATGTATGATCTAGGCTCGACATTTTTGCCCCACATCAAAGGCAGTGCGGCTTGGGACTCAACATCGAACGGCTTCGCCAAAGCCTCACTCGACCCCATTCTGAGCAACCTCACCCCGTTCTTATGAACTCCATCTATCTCTGGGCATGTTTCGTGTCACGGCCAGAACCTCTCTGTCAACATGAAGATCACTATCTTCGCCACGTCCTCGAAGCACTCCCGGATGCCCTCAAAACAACTGAGAAACTCGTCGACGTCATTCAAGCATCCTGCCTCTTGTCAATGTATTATCTGGCCAACGGCAGGATGTGCGAAGGCGGTTACCATGCCAGTGCTGCCGCTGCTTTGGCAGTTCAGGCTGGCCTCAATCGTGCCATCTTCCAGCACGACCTCTGGCTACCTACAGACAGTTTCGAGGACTTTGAGTTGAAACCCATGAAATCTTCAGCGCAAGACGGAGCTCGGATATTGGCATTCTGGCAAATATTTTCCCTGGATCGTTGTTGGTCCGTCTTTCTCCAGAGACCCGCCATCATCTCCGACGGCCCGGATGTCAGGAACATTATTAGCTGTCCGTGGCCTCAGGAGCTGAGTCATTACGAATCGGTGGGTTTGTCATGGACCCCCAACCCCCAACCGCAAGCTTATTTGAAACGTTTTCAGGGACACATCAACAGAGGTGGTGCGCCAGTGCCTACTATTCGCGCTCTTCTCAATGGGGATGTATCCTCGGGGGGATTCTCGGCAATGGCGCTCCGTGCCAAAGCATCAGCCCTTCTTGCTCATGCGGATGTTGTGGCCGGTAGGTGTTATAGCTTGACTACCTCATCCCTGCCGCCTAATCCCCTCTAATATGAATAGCCCTGGTTGGGATGAAACAGAGTGGGAGGTTTGCTGATGAAGTTTCCAAATTGGACCAAACAATATGTCTCTTCATCTCAGTGCTTGTCCCCATAAATCAGCTGAACCAGGTTATCCCCGAAGAGAAACAGAGTCTAATTCTGGCCCATACTTTGGCTCATTCCGCCACAATCCATCTCCACCGTGCCTCCGCCCACGATCATTCAGGATCCTTTGAGAAGTGCTCCCGCGCAGCAAGAGCATGTGTCGCAGTCATGAAGCAGATCGCAGAGCAGGACTATGCTTTTCTCGATCCTGTTCTTGCAGTGAGTACCACATTAATAACCCTGTCGTTAGCTCACCCATAATGCGCAACCTAGCCCTGCTGGTCTAATGTTGCCGACCACCTCGTTATTGAGCTAGATACGCTCGAGTCCGCATGGCCTACAATGAGCACAAGTGAAGTGCGCGATGAACTCAACATTATCCTCCACGTCATGACCCGGTTCTCCTCTCGGTACCCCGTCATCAGTAAGCCGACCCTAAAAAAAAATAAAACATCCCTCGAGTAAAGCTGAACTCTTTCCCCTTTACAGCACCGGCTCTCAATAAACTTCAGAAACGACTCGTCTCATGAACTTTTTTTTTTCCTTCCTTCCCATTTGGACTTTTGCTAGCACATTGCTACTTGACGGATTTTATGCGCTCGGACTCTTTTGACTTTCTCCCGAACCCACCGGACTTCTTCCTAGTTTAAAATGCATCTGACCGGATCAGCCCAAAACCCCGGACGAAATGCTTCGTATATTTCCTTTGTTAATATTCTTTGTTTCTCTCGTTGACGCTCTTCATGATCCCTACTCATGACCCGGACTCTTTGTTTTTTTTTTTCTCCTCTTGTTCGGTCTCTATCGAGACCGCTTTTGGACAAATGGACCATCCCCACTCACGGACTTTTGGACAATCACGGACAACGAAGTTAACAAAATAATAACCTGCATTTTTGTGTATCTCTAGAGTTGCTCATGGACGGTTTCGCTTGCTGGTGTATCATTTTTGATATAAATTTATGTACTGCTCGCCAGTTGATATTCTGTGTTCTTGTGTTCTTGTTTTACTTATATTTTCGTATATTCCTCTAGCACCTACTGGATAGTCTGTACGGACACGTTTGGACCTTTTGTTGCGTTGAACGTTTTTACTGATTGCGAACATTTCGCTTCTAGCCACATTCATTGCGGTAGATTAACCCTGTTTCGTTCCTTTGCGTCTGGATACGTTCGTTGTTTCTGATGTTCTCTTGATTAATGGAAATTCGAGTGCGACCGATAGCGTGTGACAAATTGTGTTGTGTGCTGCCGTTGCATCATCCCCATCTCTCCTGCATGGCCTCTCAACCCCGTCGCAACTCTCCGGATGCATCAGCTGCTCCCGCAACAGAGCCCATTAGCTTCAGTGGCCGTTCCTCGTACGACCCGGTTCAGGGTCAATCCACCTTGTCGGATGACGCCCCACCCACCTTGATCTACGGTTCCCCTGATGCTCTGCCCGGGCATACTTCACTACCATCCCTGTCGGCATTTGCGGGGGGACATGGCGCAATCGCCCAACAGCGTGTCGGTCAGGGCGCCAGTGGAAGCCGTCGCATTTCCTCTTCCCTCACACATATCACGAGACAGCGTGGTGGGTCCATTGCCATGAAGCAATCGGCACAGCACTACGAACACCGCCCTCGTGCCCCTTCTCATGGGTGGTCACTTTTCGGACAGATGATGGAAAATGAGGGACAACTCCTCCCCAGTCCTCAGCGGTTGTCCGGGACTACATCCATATCCAGCAGTACACCTCTTGGACGGCCAGCGAGGTCAAGTCCCTCGTATATAGGAGGCCCGGCTTTGCTCGATGCACAGAGACTTGTGGAGGAGGTGCACGTGCACGGGGCATTCGAAGGAACAGGTCGTCCTTCATCCTCGGGGACGCACGTGCAGGAGGAATTCGCGGCAAATGAGTATGATTCCGCGTATGATAGCGACGAGCCTGTGTCTGAGAATGCTTCAGGGCCAGGCTTGTCCGGCGTAAGAGATTCTGGAAACACCAATGAAGGTGTTTATGACCGCAGCTGGCTCTCCTGGGACAACCTTCCAACCCTCACAGTTGTTCAACGCAATGTCCTCAAGTGTGCAATCGCGTATTTTGTCGCGTCCTTGTTCACATTCTCACCTCACCTTTCGGCCTTCATCGGTGATTTGACGTCCTATGGACCCGGATCGGGTGGGCCTTCGCCCAGTGCCCATATGGTTGCTACTATGTAGGTTTATGGTACCCCTGCCTCAATTGCGTCTTTTTTAACTTATATCTGACAAGTGCCGTGTATTTCAATCCTGCCAAAACGGTTGGCGCTATGGTAGAGGCCGATCTATTTTGTCTAATGGCCTTGGTATATTCTATATTCGTTTGCGGAGCATCGATGTCGATGTTCTGGTGGCTCGAGCTGAAGCCTGGCTGGGAGTGGCTTGGGGATGCCGTGGCTATACTATGGATAGGATTGAGCATGAGCCTTGTTGCATGGATGAAAGTCTGGATGGTGAGCTGAGTTTCAGGATTTGCTCGTAAATCATATTTTAACCTCTCCTCAAAAGGCTAGCCCATCTTTCAATACAGGTGAATATCGGCGTCTGTGGATCGTTTGAACTGAGTTGACTTGAAATTTGAAGCTTGTAGTATGACTGCCATAATCGTCTTTGTCGTGTAGGTGTATTCGTTATCCACGAATAACATCAGCTGAAATATATATGGGCAGAATTGTCAAGGAAGGTGGCCTAGAGACGCTCTTGGGCGTCTCCACTATTGTTCTTTGTGGCTCCCTAATTTCGAACGTTGTCTGTTATCTCATCTGGCCGCAGACGGCGACCCATAACCTACGGGTCAACGTGACCAAGACTCTGGATTCCTTCTCCACCCTGCTCTCGATGCTAACTAACGGTTTTTTACTCGAGGGCGACAATTTCATCGAGAAAACCGGCCTGGAGAGGGTTCAGAAGGCGGTTGAGGACCACCAAAACAGTTTTACAGGCCTCAAAAAAAACCTTGCTGAGGCTAGGAAGGAATGGATGGACACCGGTGAGGATAATACAAATGGTGGCGTCCTTGGAATGGCTTCGCTGGGCCAAAACCGGAGGAAATTGGCGTACGAGGATGCTGTAACCTCCCTTACTAGGCTTGCACAGCACCTCAACGGCCTGAGAAGTGGGACAAGATTACAGTATGAGTTGACGAGAGCTGGGGTACGTAAAGGACTCAAGGGAAAGGAGGTCGGGATCAGCCAACAGGATGTACCAGAGGATGAGGGCATCATGCTCAAGGCCGCTGCGGAAATGTTTGGGGCTCTCGTTGACGAGGTTGGCTCCCCCTTAAAAGCGCTCACAGTGTGTTCTTCCCTAGTTCCCCCGTTGCTAGTATTTATCACCTGTTTCCAGAGAACGTGCACTCGTACTCTAAGTCAACTTCGAGAGGCATTCTTGAAGTCTCAGACTCAGAAGAAGCAAGCAAGTACCGACGGGCCCGATTTTGCTGGACTGGTGGACAGCATCGAGCGGGTGCTGGTTAGGTTTGAGAGCACATCTAACCATGCTCTCCTAAGGCTCTATAGGAGGAGCGATATACCACACCCTCTATCAACGTCCATTGCTAGCCTTGATTCTGCGACAGAGGAAATAAACAGCTTAATAACCTCAAGTGATCATGAACACATTTTCTTGGTCTACTTGTGCGTTTAACAACTTTTGGCAAGAGTCTCTCTAACCCGATTTGGCAACAGCTTTATATTTACGGTTCAAGAATTTGCCAGGGAACTGGTCGCGCTGGTGGATGCTATGGAAAGAATTTACGAGTGCGAACAACGGCGCCTTCATCGACGATCATGGATTGTGCATGCACTCGGCGGTCTGTTCGACAGATCCGGCATACGGTGGTGGAAACGGAAGCGCCGGAGCAGCGAAAAACCATCCCGCGGGTCCAATTTGAAGAGACGCCTTTGTGAGTGTTTCTATATTGTGGAGAGATCTCTGTTAATATGGCATCCTTCACAGCTTCCTACTTGATTCCTGAACACCGAACTGTGCACCCGGGGTTCCCGAAAATCAGGCCTCACGCACCCAATACTGTACAAACGCCATCTCGTAAAGATTTGTCCTTCAGTGGAAGGATTGGGCAAGGCCTTTGGGCCATTGGTGCGAGGATGCAGGAGAGAGACATTAAGTTTGCACTGAAAGCGGGGATGGCAACTGCTATCCTTGCGGCTCCTGCATTTTTCGATGCCACCCGACCCTTTTTCATTCAATACTGGGGTGACTGGGCTTTGATTTCGGTGAGCATTTTCCCATAGGCCCTTGATCATATGGGCTCCCGAAGCTGAATGTGTTGACATTCCTAGTTCTTTGTTGTGATATCCCCCACAATTGGTGCTGTAAGTGATTGAAAGAAAGCACTCTTATTGAAGAAGTGACATATCTCCTAATCGCCAGACGAACTATCTCAGCCTGCAACGTGTTCTTGGAACGCTGTGAGCAATGTCCTTGCTATGAAAACGCTTCTCTGACTCGGCACCCACCAGATTCGGCGCCGCCGTTGCAGCGGGGATCTACTCAGCTTTTCCTGACAATGCCGTATTCCTCTCTATTTTCGGCTTTTTCTTTTCTCTTCCTTGTTTCTATGTTGCTGTCTCTCGACCTCAATATCTTTCCGCTTCTCGTTTCGTCCTGTTGACCTATAATTTGACCTGCCTCTACTGGTAAGTGCCGTTATAATATTTGATGCAAGTAATTCCAGTCTTAGCACATGCTACAAGTTACAACGCTCGCCATCAGGATATTTCCCCTGTATATGTCGCTTTCCATCGTGCAGTGGCTGTAACCGCCGGTGTCCTCTGGGCCGCACTTATTTCGAGATTCTGGTGGCCGTCGGAAGCGAGGAGGGAGCTTAGCAAGGCTTTAGGAGAGTGAGTGATAGAGGCAACCGGAGCTTTGAGTCAATGTTGATGAAAGACTAACCACCTTCCAGATTCTGCCTAAATATTGGATGGTTGTATATGCGTTTAGTGGCCTCTAACTCCTACTCCCCAGAATCTCGACTGCAAAGAGAGGCGAACGGCGATCACGAAATGGCGGTGCTTCTGCTAGGACATGAGGAAGACACGAAATTGAGGAACTCTATTCACGAGTTTATGGCAATGTATGACTGGAACCGTGTATCGCATGTTCTGTGGCTCATTCATCTAATGGAATAGGGAATTACACCTCCAGATCAAACTTATCGAGCTTCAGGGCCTACTTGCACAAGCACAACACGAACCCCGGCTCAAAGGACCTTTCCCTGTCCAATTATATCGGAGGATTCTGACGAGTCTGCAAACCATCCTGGACAAGCTCCATAGCATGAGGTGCGTGACTACAAGGGAGGAATGGTAAGTGTATAGCAGTAGATGTTGGTTCTATGCCTCATGAAAGTCTTGCAGGCATACCGCAAGTACTCTTAGTTCGAGCTGATGACCATGATCTCACTCCATTTACAGAGCGTTAGGCGTGATTTCATTATCCCCGTGAACAAGGAACGTCGTGAAATGGTTGGCAATATTATCCTTGGCTTCACGACTCTAGCATCAGCCTTCCGTCTCAAGGCACCCCTACCCCCCTACCTCCCCCCAGCGGAAAAGGCCCGCCAGAGGCTTGTCAGTAGGGTTTTCTTTTGAAATACAGGCTATTATTCTGAGGCAATTCTGCAGGTTGCTGCAATCCGCAATCTTGATGTAGTCAAAAACCGCGAAGTCAAGGGTTCGAGACAACTTCTTTTTTTCGCCTACGCTATGACAATGCAAGGAGTCACGCAAGAACTGGACACTCTAGGGAAGATTTGCCAGGACGCATTTGGTGTAATAGGACAAACACCTGAGGAGTTCGAGGCCTTATTTCTTACATCAGAGTCGCCCCAAAATAGGATAGGTCACATTGCTTGAGCCTAGCCTTTACTCCCAGCACCTTCCGCTTTTTCTGTTATTGTCAGTATCATATAATATCTCTCTTGCATGGTACATGACTCGAGACCCTCCGAATCCGATCAATTTATTGTCGTACGTCACGTGCAATAATAACAAATGAATGTACCCGTTCGAGTTACCTATAAATGCAAACTTGCTACTTTACACCACTACCAAGGCCCCCACTATGGACCGCAGCGTGGCAGAGCAGACGAGGGAAGTTAAAGGTCAGGAGCTGCAAACCATGCTGAAACAATATTCACGCCACTCAACAGATATGCTTCGGCGCGCCCAGGGTACACCAGACCGACATGGCAGTCTTGTACGATATCTGTATTTCACCTCCTTTGTTGAGAACCGCTCAGTGGCAAAATAGAGGCGGGAAACCTTCAGGCGCCTGATAGATCTAGCACACTCCGACGACGCGGCTCTTAAGATACTATCAGCAGAAAACATACGTTTTTTCCTCACAGATTTTCCCGACTGGGAAGAGGCTGCTATAGACGCTATTTACGATCTGTGCGAAGACTCATCTTCGAAGGTATTTAAAACAAGGCACCAAATGCGTCGAGACATACTGAATCAACTCGCCCACAGGTTCGTATTGAGGGATACGCCGCTATCACGCAGGTTTCTAGGGTTCAAAGCAAGTGGATAAAGAGAAATGCCGACGTTCTCGTGCAACTGTTGCAAAGCGGCAAGTCTAGCTTTGCGGGGACATTCCAACGCGCGTTGAATTACTGACATTAGTCGCAGAGGAGGCCGACGAAGTAGTAGTTGTAAAGAAAGCTCTGACCGAACACCTGGATATGGATCCCAAAATCACCCTTGGTGTGCTTTGTGATCAAATTATCCCGCGGGATGACACTGCAGACGAGGAGGAGATATCTATCCGAGAACGCCTAAGGACCCTCGTGCTTGCTTTCATGGCTGGGGAAGCGAAACTGGCAATATGTGAACGCCATGCTATACCTGGGGCGGCTGGGGAAGCAGTTCTATATGAGGGCTTGTTCGCGGTGAGTACGACTCTGATGAACCCGACGTTGACTCATGATGGTCGATCATTTGATAGGCGATTCCGAGATTGGGCATCGATGACTTGCAACTTATCATCAAGGATTTGGTGTTTGCACTTCCTCCGTTCAAGAATAAGCGGCCCAATAAGAGAGGCTCAGAGCTTCTGCAGTTGCTCTTGTCAGAAAAGGTCACATCTGCACTTAAGGCGGATTTGCATTCTGCCCCTACAAACGTTTCCCTTGCAACGACTCGGCCCCTCTTGGAGATGTGCGAACAGATGACATGCGTTCTCCAAGCTGCCCCCGCTATTAATCTCTTACAGTTCCATTGTACTGCATTGATCGGCAAAATGATACTGCAGAAGATGAAATTATCTGAACAGGAGTGGATTGTTTGTGGGCTAGCTCGGGTGCTTGATGTAGCCGAAAAGCAGGACCAAGGTATGATGAGGCTGCCACCCCTGCGCCGCACTATTGTCGATGCGTGTCCATACCTTCTCGAGGTTCGTAATCCCTTCGCCAAAAGGTCCCATACAACTCATGGTAAATCTAGGTACTTAAGAAGTCGAACCTATCAGAACCCAAGACCATCTCCTCGTACGGGGTTTTCCTAAGGGCATGTTTACAGGTAAACCTTCGCTTCGAGGTACCTTCTAATACTCACCGCCTTTGATCAGCGGACAAAAGAGTCTTCATGGACTGTACCGCCCAATCTACTGGGTATATTGCAAGAGCTGAACAAACAGCCGGGGATTTCGCAAAACGAGGAGTATGAGAGGGTCATTAGGGTTCGCAATGGGCAACTTCTCTGGTTGACTAATCCAGTCCAACACCTTTTCTCCCTCTATTTTCTAGTCCCTTGCACCACCAAGTCAGCAGAGCCAAACAGCCCTTGCAGCCACAAGCTTGAAGACTCCTCCCTCCACCTCAAATCCACATACCCCTTCTACTCTACCTTCGCAGCCCTCAAGACCAGCTAATATCAATCCACATCCTAGTATGTCAAGGTCTGTGCACACCCAAATCATCTCCCCGGTCCAGGATGCTACTAGGATCAAACGTGACACCGCCACCGAGATACCAACTACACGACCTATAAAGCGGCCAAAGGTTGATGAGGTGTTCAACAGCCAAAAGGGACCCAGCCTCTTGAGTCGTCTAGGGACTACCATCAGCCGCCAGTCGTCTCGATCAGATCTCTCCTCTCGGACACAATCAGCCTCACCCAAGCCTGAAGGCGACCCATCATCTCAGCCCGGTCATGGGCTCTCCATCAAAGGTGCCGCTGCCAAGCAAGCAAGACAAAACGGGAGTCCCAACTCGGGAGGAATGCCGTCCTCGCTCTTGGAGAGGCTGCAAGATCCTCACCCAAGAGCACCAACTGGCGGCCAACACCAGCAACCTGATATAGGGAGAAAGAGAAGGAACTTTTGACATGTAATGTACTGTACATACCTACATACGATATGTTTGATGAATATCCAAAAATGGGGAAATCCGGACATCACGCGTTTACACTGACTTCCAAATATATCTTTGGCGGAATGGCAGTACAGTTACACTAAGTATCTCCTCGAATGTCATTGCAGGGCCAAGCGCGAATGGGCATATCCTTGGCAACACCGAAGAATAAAAACCAGTCTCCACCCCCAGCGATGGTTTCAGCATGCCCCGCCACATCTCTCTCCTCTCCTCCCTTCTTTCTCTCCTTGCTCTGGCACAGGTCGGCGTACATGCGCTCCTGCCAAGGCAAACCACCACGACCGGCGACAGTCAATGTGGACAGGTGCGTGTGCAAGTCTCTCCTCTGACAATCCCAGCAGCCTTATCGAATCCCATCTAGTCAATGTGCATAACAGCGACGGTCAATGGCTCGTCAGTTGACTGTGAGCCTTCTTCTTCTTGGTCTTTGGAGACAACCACCTGATAACTCATGTTTCCGGAAAAAGACGTTCTCTCGAGCACTGGAAGGGGAACCGTGGGCTGGATGGCCATGTGAGTTACTGTGCTCTGTCGTCGTTGCAATGAGCTGAAGTCTCGCCTTCTTCACCAGGGGTTTTGGAAACCAAATGCCTAATACGCCCATGGTGATAATGTGGGCTAACRCGGATGGGTCAATCACACTCTCGCAACGRTCTGCTTCTGGTTTTGTGATGCCAACTGTCGACAACAAYCCTCCTCGACAAGCCACATTGGCGCCGACAATGAGCTCGGTAAGCGAAATTAGCCGCGTCCCCTGGAATATCAAAATCTGACCATAATCAAAGACCTCGCCTGGCACCAGTACTCGGTTCGCTTTCTCCATTCCGGTATGTGGGATTATTCCGTCCTCCAGCCGAGTTAGTAACCGCTTGGCAGGCCAATGGAGATGCGAAGCAGGATGTCATCTATGCTTTCGGCACGACTAACCCTCAGTCCGCAGCAGTGGAYGCCCCACTGGAACAGCATCTTGTCTCTGGGACCCTTCGACTGGATCTTACGAAACCTRCCTCTTTAGATAACGACCAGTCAGGCCCTGCATCAACCTACGGTCAACCATCAGTTGACAACATCGACCCACCATTACTGCCTTACCAAAGACTGATTGTTGCTCATGCCCTATTCTGTGTTGTCGGATTCCTGCTCTTCTTGCCCGCAGGGGCGCTGGTCGGACGGTACTTGAGAACTTTTACACCCACATGGTTCAAGGGCCATTGGATCGCTCAGTTTGCGTTCGGTAGGCTCCTTGCTGCCCTTCTACCCGTTTTGGTTTAACAGATAAACGCACAGCTGGTCCTACAATTGTAGTTGGCATTGCCCTAGGCATCCAATCTATCAGCAAGTCCGAGGCACCTCACTTGAATGATACKCACAAGGTGAAACGTGGCAATATCGTCCATCTCACATTTGTATTGATTCGTGGACTGGCTTCAGCGTCTCGGTGTTGCTATTTTTGTCTTCTATATTCTGCAGTGCACCCTCGGTGCCATCATCCACTGGGTAAAGCCGAAACGCGCCCAGCACCGCCCACCGCAAAACTATTTCCATGCGATATTCGGYCTTGTCATCATTGCACTGGCATTGTATCAAGTTCGCTCGGGTTACAAGATCGAGTGGCCCAAAGTCACTGGCAGGGGTCCGCTCCCACAGGGGCTGGATATCATATTTTGGGTGTGGGTCGTGGTGGGTATTCCGGTGATAAATCTATTACCTGGCCGCTAATGAGWCTTTTAGCTGCTTCCTGTCGCTTATGGCGCTGGCTTGGCGTTCCTGCCAAAACAGTACCGACAGGAACGCAAAGTTCGCCATCCGAGCGGAAGGAATTAAGATGATTACGATGACACTCGCTTCGGGTAGCGTGTCAAAAACCAATAATAACGACTGTTTTTTGACAGCACCTATACTAGCCGATATCAGCGCTATAAATATGCTCCGCTATTGTTGTAATACTTGATGGACGCGTTCTTCTTCTTCCCTCTCTACATAGAGCTGGTTTGGTACGAAACAGTTTCCTGCTGAAGTGTACTTGATTATCTCRAGAATTCGATTGTTTAAACAAATGTTTTCGTAACATCAATCAACCAGGCTAAGATAGTCGCGATGACGACGCTGATCAGCATCTCGCTCTCTGACTCGAGGGAAGTGACGGCGAACAGGCTGTTCAACGGGATGACAAGGCCGTTCATCAAGTTAGATGGTGGGCTTGTTCGTAGTCTTTTCCTCCGCGAGGGGGCTCGAATCAACGTAAGATTGATTTACAAATCTATGTTTTAAACGGGCCCTGCTACATGCAGATACCAATACGCCCCCGGCAACATTCGAGCGAGTAGACGACAGGGGACACACTGCAAAGGTATTGATGCACAAAGCAGCGCACTTGGTACGGCCGGAGGGGGATACTTTTCATGGCGAAGGGGGGGGGACCCGATAATGGTACAATGGTCGGATGGAGCTCATTCCGTCCGAATAATACCTCTCCTCGAGTCTCTTCGGCGCCACGCTATCTCCAACTCAAGAATTTAGATGTTTTTATCCACCGCTCTACGGACCTCGGAGCTTCTCTGACAATTCCTGCAATCCCAACTTCCTTGATGACGAAGAGAGCGAAAGCGTGGCAATTCGGGCACTTGGCAGACTTCCACTTCGAACACCTGTCATTGTTCGCCCAGGATAGAGATAAATCTGGCCCTGTATTTGACATGATCGCCTTTGAGACAATGGGCCTCGCACGCGAAGCCATTGTCATAAGACGGGCAATGGATCGGATTCCTCGAGTGGCACAGGGACCATGGAAAAAAAAAATATGGTGGATATCATTTGTGTTCCCTGACGGGGTCTGTCCACAAATATTAGATTCAAACGGAACTCAGCTAACGACTTCGGACCTGGCCCGGCCAGCTTCATCTCCCTCTCCGTTGGGTGTTGGTTCACTCGGGTATTTGGAGTCGACTGCGCCTCTTTTGAATTTATGTGCCACGCATGGTTGGTGAGTTGGATAAAGCCATCGGTAATCAAAGGCCCCTGTTGGCCCTGCATCCCAACGAAGAGGGGGGGGAGAGATTTACGACGAAGCCCTGCGAACTTGGAGGCCGAGYGAYTAAAGCACTCGGGACGCATGGAGTACCGGGCTAGTGGCTCTTACAAACCAAGTCCTGGAACCTCCTGACGTAAAATTGACATTGTTGGCGGAAGCTGTCGGTGCGATGTAACATAGATCAGATACATCGGCTCACGGGCATGTTTATGTATGAACAATGGGAGATTGTTTATTTTTTTTGTGAGAGTTGATTATGATGGGCCATCTATATTGGGCATCAACCGACGCGCTCAGCCCCTCAACACCACTGACTTACTCACCCCCGTTCTTTTACAACTCTCTTCCACGTTGTCGCTTGCCGGCAGCTCGTGGAGCCCTGATAACTCGCCTTGACCGTCTCGATTCAGGGACTTTAGCGCGTCCATTTCCATATAAACGCCAGCCTTTTCATCTTTAGCCCTCACCCCCCCCAATCACATCCTAGTCACCCCACACACATACACACACTCACACACACACACCTCTGCTTATTGCGACATGTACGACTCAGGTGAAGGTAGCATGGACTTTGATCACGACGAATCCCAACAGTTCAACACCCAGTCGTCGGAGGCGCAGACGCAATCGACGCAGGCTGCATCCCAGCCCGTAGAAGAGGTTGATGCGCATCTTTGGGGTGCTCTTATGCCATGCAACACCCAACTGGCCCGTGTCGAGTTTTGGAAGATGAGTCCAAGGTATTGTGTTGGCCGTAATCCTGTGGGGAATCAAGTGGTCTTTCCGGGTCCCAAGATCAGTGCGTAGACATCCTCATTTGCACACCCATGACCCCCGTTAGAGGACAYCCTTTTCAGGCAATTATCACTGCGAAATTGTATGGGACGGCAGTGAGTCGCAAGATTCCGTTGTTACTGTGCTGGACAAGTCGAGCAATGGGACATTTGCAAGTCCTTTTCTTTTCTAGTCTTATCATGCTCGGGTCCCTTCACGCGTCTTCTTATATAGATCAACGGTGCAAAGATCGGCAAGAACTGTACACGAATYCTCAGGGAGGGCAACGAGGTCGCGTTTGGGACGACGGTGCCACAAGCTGAAGGGAAACAAGATTACAGTGCGTGGAGAATTGGGGCATTGTAGTAGCTGTCCGGCGACCCTCACTCGGGTTCATTTTTGTGCCAGGATTCATCTATCGACACCTAGCCGCTGGRCAGCCAGCGACTGGCCTCTATGCCCACTACGACCTCAGTCATGAACTYGGRAAAGGATCCTTTGCCACAGTCATGAAGGCCATTGAACGCAGCACTGGTAGATGGTACGCGGTCAAGATAATCAACGAGAAGCACAACCGGCCCGGCGATCAAACGAAGAACACATTTGATCGGGAAATTAGCATCATGATGAGGCTTAAGCATCCAAACATATGCGAACTCAAGGAGGTTTTCTATCAGGAGAATGGGATCAGTAAGCATCCGTTTCATTTGCACGGCTCTCAATGACTCAGATAAGCAACTTAGATCTTGTGCTCGAGCTGATCGAAGGTGGAGATCTGCTCGAATATATTTTGAAGCGTGGTGGCGTGCGTGAGTGCCGACCACAGGTTGCCTCGCCAGCATGGTCTAACCTACAGCACAGGCGAACCGGATGCTAAACACATCACCTATCAAATCTGCGACGCGCTTGCGGTGGGTGTTGGCTCCTCTCTTTATGGGGGACGAGGACTGACAGTCATGACAGTATATTCACGCTCAAGGAGTCGCTCATCGAGACCTCAAACCCGAGGTGGCCATTCTATCTACCGATTGCTCTTCTATGTCTGAGTATTCTTCTTTAGAATGTTCTCTTGACCAAGGACAACCCTCCGATCGTCAAAGTAGCCGACTTCGGTCTTGCCAAAGCCGTTCATAGCGAGACTATGCTTCGTGTAAGATCTTTTGCTGAACCCGTCGTCGTCGTGTTGACAATCCATCAGACGATGTGCGGCACTCCAACCTACCTAGCTCCCGAAGTCGTCACCCAACGATCAGGTGAAGGATATACTAACCGAGTGGACAGCTGGAGTGTTGGTGTCATCGTATTCTCCATGTGTGTGCTCCCCCCTTTTTTTTCCCTTTCTCGCGTCCCGAGCTACATCCGAAATTTTGGTACTTGTCCCTCAGGTTAACCAATTCAAGTCCCTTTATTGAAGACGATGCGCAAAAAGATATCCGCATACGCATCCTGGAACGACGTGTTGATTGGAGTAATCTTGCCAACGTTGGCATCTCATACGAAGGTCAGTCAAAAACTTTTCATCTCCAATCTCCTAATTCATGTTCCCCTATAAAAGCCGAAAATTTCATCCACCGCCTCCTGGAAGAAGATCCAGTGACACGAATGTCGCTCACCGACTCTCACAATCACCCCTGGCTGAGATCCTACGTTCGGGTTTACGATTACAAYGGTCTGAAAGCCTACGATAGCATCAGCTCCGTGGATCCACAGGACTTTTCGATGCTCAGCTCCATGCCCAACTTTAACCCCAACGCAAGCGTGACCACGAACTTGAACGGGCTACAGCTTGGCATCGGTGACCGCGCCGCTGCTGGAGTTCGTCAACAGCAGGTGCATCATTATCGTGAAGAGGGTGATGGGGGGAGGGGCAACAATAACAGGTCACTTCAGCGTCGGGCTCAAGTTCTCTCGCAGGCCGAGGTAGGCGAAACTGATATCCCAGAACCATCTTGGGAGATGCTCGCGAATGCGGAGGCCCAAAACCAAGGCACCGCCGACCATGGTATAGATGATATTTACGGCCTTGACGACGACAACGACGACGATGGGGAGGCACCGACCCCAACACTGCCTTCTGGTAGCAAAGGTCAGAAGCGCGTCCGTGCCGAGTTGACACCACAGCAAGATGGTGGTGGTATGGAGGATCGGGATCAAGGTTTTGGGAAAATGACTCGTGGAAAGGCGAAAGTTCAGCAGCAGGTGGTTAGCGTTGAAGAGGAGGATTCATTTGAAGTGCCTGGGTTGATGAGTTCCCGACGCACAGGTCCACCAAATAAAGTGGCGCGTCGTAAATGATCTCCTGTTGGATATATATGTTGGCGTTTCCATTTCCTTTGCATAACCATCTTTGGATCTCTTTCCTACCCTGTTTTGTATTACTACCTTCTCCACATGCGTTTGCAAATTGYCATTGACAAAGATCATAAAAGATTTGTTTTTGTATGCATAAAACCTAGTTCGGGAATAACAAAGGAGTGCGCGTGACAAGCATAAATCCAAATGGATCAAAAAGATTAAAAAATGGGGAAAGGCGCGAGTGCGTGTGTGTGTGTAGATAACGTGGATGGATTGTGTGATAACATGAAAAGAAGGATATTAGTTTTCTTTTTCTTTCTTTAAGGAATCAGAAGACAAAAATGGATGAAATGAAAAGGCGATTCAAGGTACGATAACAGAATGTTGTTAACCGGTTTTCACACGACTCCCACTCAAATCAATGAGCAAATGGAGTAACGAGGGAGAAAAAGATTGCAATATAAACCGAACGAAGCGGAAAGCAAACGGCAGCAATTAAATCATGACCAAGATAAGTAAGTAGAGGGGACCAAAAAAGGGTTATGGGGTGTGGGA